>CM017571.1:26152939-26455613 GCA_007844125.1 Sinonovacula constricta
TTTAGGTGAAAAATAATACACAACTTTCAAGAAAAAAAGTCCTTTATGCTAGATTTTAAAGTAGAGATACAATGTGTCAATAAATTCTACAGCAGCCAGTTTTGTTTTAGCAAATGCAAGTCATGACAGCTTTACATGTAGGTTACTTTATAAAGGACATAAAATGAAATGTGTCATCAGTTGACTGAATTCCTAGGGCACTATAGCCCGAGTTATTTTTATGGCAATATTTCCTGTGCCAGATTAGTTTGTGGCTAGTTTTACTGTAACTCAAGAATAAGTGGCAAAGTAATTTCAAACAGTAGAGAAAAGCCCAAAGGGTTTTACAATTATGAAAAAGGGGGCGAAAAATTGTCCGTAAATTGTGTCCATAGTACCATCAGTGCTTTGATTTTTTGTACCAGTTTCCCATGTAATATGTCTACCATGTCTACCATGTAAACACTTGTTACAAACAGAACTAATTTAGTAGTTATGATAACCTTTCAGTTGGTAGAATTCTTGTTAAAAGACAAAGAAAAGCATGCAATCAAGTGAGAAAGTTTGATTTGGTCTAAAACTGGTCAGAGCCAGATTGATCCAGTCTATGAAGCAGTTCACACAAAAAAATTGCAAATGACATATTATTCTCTGTGAAATTATTGATTGTTCTTTAGACATAAGCTATAAAAGCTGATGTACTGCTAAGACAAAAAAAGGTTGCAAAAACAAATGAGCGGCCCTTAGTCTCACATTTAAACATCTACTCTATGGTGAAGACTAAAACTGGTAGTGTAAAAAAAGTGAGATCCTCTGTCATTGCATATTTCTCTACCTGAAATGATTGATCCATCATTAGACTTGCCTTAACAATGATGTGAGTGTAAAAAAAACAATGAGAGGACCTTAGACTCACATCAATTAATTACTGAATTATATTAATTAGTAGATGGCAGGTCAAGTGGGATTTAGTCACATGTCCGCCAACCTTGCAACGAATGGTGATAATTGTCATTGTGTTTGAAAGAAACAACAGGAAACAGGCATACAACCAAATGTTAATTTATGTTTTATTTTAACGTTAGAAGTTATTGCTTAATGTTGAAAAAAGTAAAATATTAAGTAAGCAGCTACATACAGGAGAGAAATGCTCTTCATGCAGCTAAAAAGTAAAGGGTGTAGTGAACAATGTACAGAACGAAATAGAAACACCACATATTACAACTAATTAAATTGGATATTTGTGGACTAATAACAAGCTGTGAGTAAAGGAATTCTTTGTATACAATCTTATTTGAAATTGCATTTGTTTTTTCCCAGAGCAGTTCTTTATCTCAGAAGAATCGGAGGGAGCGTTTATTAAAGAGGGGGCATTTATTATGAAGTTTACGGTATTCCTCAATATGTTTTGCATGTAAGGCGAACAAAATTAACAACATAAACAGTATTCAATGCTTTATACAAAAAAGCTGAAATAGCTGAAAGTCGAAAGAGGCAGTACGTTATATGCTGTATAAAAAAAGAAGACATCTGAAACTGAAATATGCAAAACTTGAAGTGTTTTTCATGAGTTTTCCCTAACATGAAATGCTAACAGTAAAAATTGACAAAGGATCGATTCATGCTTCTAGACACCTACAAGATCAATAGAATTACAAACACACAATCACTAGTGATGCAGTGAATATGCGCTTCCGTGTGTTATCTGCCTGGGTAGCACAGCTGGAAGAGCACCGGACTCTGGAGCAGACAGTCATGGGTTTGATCCCTGTCTTGGGTGAGGGGATTTTTCCACTTTGAGCCACTTCAATTGTTCTTTGTCAAGGAAAGTTCCTATAAACTAAACTATTTTACTGCAAGGGATAAAACTTGGTCATCTACCGACAGCATACTTCGTAAAAAATTACAGCTGCTTTACACAGAATATCAGCAACAGTCTAGATTTTCTTTAGTTTCATTTATTAGTTTCCAGTTGCTTGCTGTGACAAACTCAAGTCTCTAGATACAGAAGGCTATTGGCTAGAGCTCGGTTTATGATATACCAAAATCTTGTGTAAAAATTGTAGTGGTTGCTTACAATTAAGTAAATGTACTGTAGTGCAAATAGGCACTTCTAACAGCTTTGCTGTTGGGATAACCTTTGAGCGACATAGTTGAGTGTCTTCCTACAGAACAGTTGGGGACAGGATTTTTCTCCTCCCAGATTTACTGTAATGGTGTCATAAGTGTTTAACTGATTCAGATTGTTGCCTGTTGAGACATTCTGGAGAGTTGACTAGCTCTCAAAAGTAAAGGTGAGAAGAGTTGTGTAAAGCATATTGGCACTCCATACTGCCCTGCTGTTGGGTTAACCCCTTAGCAAGGTGACTGAGTGTCTGCCTACAGGAATGAAGTTCCAGGGTTCGGTCCCAATTAGGGTCACGACCAGTGTGTGACAAGAAGTGGGTGTTGTATCATGCCATATACACTGTAGGCAATACTATATCTGCTCAAGTGAATACCGGCTCCTGGTAACTGAAATACTGTTGGTGGAACGATTAACCTAACAAACCGAAGTCTCAATTCGATACATTGGTTTTGATAAACTACACATTTAACGGAAATTCATTATTAAATATACGTACCTGTGATGTAAACGAGACCACATATTTAATGGGTACAGAAGGCATATCGCGCGTCTAATTTGTAAAATAATTTACGATCATCATTTATGTTTACATTTCCCGCCCCTTCTTGGAACCGGAATTAGAACGCAATTACCTGCCCTTGGTGCGTAAAAGGAAGAGTAGAAGCTTCACATAAATTGCTGCGGTCTTATATGTACAAATGCGTAGGGATTAATGGTCGGACGACACGACACGCCTCTTTATGAATATTGATGCAGATAAATCCTCGGCTTTTCATGAATTGTTTTTTTTTTTAACTTATTAGCTCTTAACAATACTACATTTTTTTGCTGCAGGTTGTTTTCTAAATTTTGATGTTTTCTTTCGTATTTTTTACATTTCACTTTTGACACTTTTGGAACATGATGTCATGGCATTAAATGCCATATTTAAATTGATCTTATTATATATCAGCGATTGGGCTGTTTTATTTGTTCTTATAATATATCAGCGCTTGGGCTGTTTTATTTCAAACTTATCTCTCGTTTTTATTTTTACGTTGCCGAGGCTTTTATCTACTGTACATACTGTACATATGTTTATAGTTTATTGTATTACTAGTTATTATATATGTATATAAGTTCATTGTATCTGTTTTAACTCCCGATGCAGGTGCTTGCTGTTAGTTGTTTCACTTTGACAGGATGTTGTTATTATACTGTTTGTTTGCTAGAAAAACCTCCAGGAAGTGCGAGGTTGGAGCGCTCCACAAACCAGGTTTAAGCACCCCAGTCGGCCCTTTTGCCGATTGACCGCTCCAAGCTAGGCGGTTTCTGATGGTTTTTCTTTATGTGTGTTATGTCTCGTCTCTGTGTTTTTAACACATTTACATTTACTTTGTTTGCCTTTGTCTATTGGTAGATAAAATTTAAATATCTGTGACAATTTTGATAGGACCTTTTCTGATTTACCTATTTTACCAACACGCAAGGTCTAAAAATTCAGATAACCACACTTCATTGCAGGCGCGCTTCTGTAACCTCCGTTACACTTATACACGTCATGAGTTTAGTCGTTCATATTTTGCGTTAAGTTCTCACATGTCCGCATTTTACCCGTTATTCATTCGAAAAGAACCGAATTTATTCATAGTATTACTACAAAGGTTATTTCCCTTGTAATTGTACGTGACTTCAATAACGACCATGCAACGCTTCATTGCATCTATTTATCATTACGCATTTATTCGGCGCCAAATCAGGCAAACTTAACTCTTAGCCTGATATTTGCGTATTTGTAAGGCTTCGGAAAATAGTGTAGATCCACATCTCCCTGGTAGCTGGCTGATACGGATGTACATTATTTGGTGCACAGTCTCTGTTTAGAAGTACATCAACCCTGACATGTAATATGCACAATATTATAGAAAAAAAAAACATTAAGAATTTAGGATGGAAGTTTAACAAAATGTAGCCAGCAAACGGTTAAAATCTATTTCCTAAGCGCAAGATAAATTTCTGATAACAATAGATAGCGACATCACAATGGATCGTCCGGATGATGATATAACGTGATCTCAAAAGTAAGTGGTAACAATATTTTCCCAGTTTAAAAATAACCGTGCAGCATGATTCATATAGAAATTACCTATTTTGAATGATCAGTGGGGTGTCATGTATCCTTTTTCACATAGCTGTTGGGCGCCCATGGCCGAGCAGTTAGAATAGCTGACTTGTAAATTCCTCAGTCCCTCACTGCAGGTGTTCGAGTCCCGGTTGGGGCGACAACTCTCATGCGAGGGGGAGGGTTTTCAGATAAGCTACCATGCGCCAGTGGTTCTAATCAGACGCAAGTGTTCCTCCACAAATAATTAGCTGGACGTCGCCAATATGACAATAACTGAGTCGGTGGAAGTAACAAAGAAAAGCTACAAAACATATGCAACATATATGTAGGGCATACAAAATAAACAGTATTTTTATGGGACCTTTTCAGGTAACACTAATTTATTGGGTTGTTTGAATAAAAATATTGGTCAAAACTGTCGGATGCCACCTTTAAGGTAATCATAAATACTAAGCAGATATTGTTCATTCATACACGCAAATTAAACAATACACTAAAATGTGTGTAGATGATATTTTCAGTTAAAGTCATTCCCTTTAAATAAACAGTACCATAGTATTTTTACTTAAATATGCTAGACAAGCACGCCCTCCTAGTCCCATACAGACGAATTTCTCGACGAATATTAGTTAAGGTGCGCAGTGTTTCAGTTATATCATGGAGATAATGCTTTGTTGTCATTGCTCCTATCTGCAGAACATTTACCCTTTTAAGAAATAAATAAAATAACAACAAAACCAAAACAAAAACACTCACTTAATTTGAAAAAAAAAGCCTGTTTGAAGTTTTTACTGGTGCCATTAGCCCAATTTTTGCATTTATTTCCTCCAAACAACTCAACATACACTAGTTTTTGGGGGTAGGACGTTTTGCCAGATGTGAAAAGTCGCTTTTGTAACTTATGCATTTTTCCCCATTATAAGTCTAAGGGAGAAAAGTCGCATTTGCCATCATTTCCTTCTGCTCGATTGCTCATTAAATACGCGAAAAAGAAAACGTTGGCAAACAATACTTTTCGCCCAAGGACTTATAATGAGAAAAAGGTATGTGTTACAAAAAACATCTTTTCGCGTTGTGGTAAAGAATAATACTTCCATGGAATCTTTTTTAATTCCAAGAGGGCGGGGTCCGAGAGCACCCCCTCCCGCTAAATACGCACATGGATAGTCTCTTTTTAAGTTGTGATAAGACATGTAACGGCCATTACGACAAAAGAAAATATGTAGCTTTCATACTATCACTTTTAGATTGAGAGCGGAAGATTGGCAACAAAGCGGGTTGACAAACATGATACTGCAGATTTTAAGAACGTTTTCATTGCGGAAGTGTTTGGTCATTGACTGTAGATCTATATTGTTAACAGAGGTATTAAAATGCCATTACCAACACGTGTATGAAAACGGTCCAGGCACCATTGTGACGCAACCGGTTTCCTTTATTTTTTCAGACAACTAGCACTTAGGTATTGTGTTATTTCGAACGCTTGTTAACACCTTTAATAAAAAAAAATCCTCGAAAACTTATAAAATAGCCCAATAAAAAGACATTTTATAGTAATAATATTAATTACACTTATTCCAAACATGTAAACAAAACTGCAGTTATAGTCGTTCATATAAAAATATACTAAACATGCGTGCATACATCTAATCTAATATGAAAATTGTAATTATAAAAATATATATACAATGTCTATAAAGGCAAAAGCATTAAATAATAAAATGACTGAAAGTCATTTTCAGAAAAACATCACTTTCATAGCATTTGCTTTTTTAAATCTTCTTGTGAAAACAGTAAGCCTTTCGAAGTCTGTGCAATTGCTTTTACAGTTCTTCCTTTTTCATTTTTACAGAAGTTTAACGAAAGCGAATAGCAATTTGAATTATTAGACTTTACTAGGTTGAGCTGTTACGCTATTTTGTTTGAATCTATTTATTTACATTTTAAAGCAACTTGTTTCCACTTTTGCGTAGACATCCGACACATTTTGCCAAAAGAACCACACTCCATATGCATTCAAATTAGTGCGCAAAACATGAGCCAGTCAGTATACATATGACTTATATTCCATCATACGCAGCTCCAAGTTACTGGATGTACTTCCCATAAAACTGTTAAACGGTGTCTCATAGTTTTGATTCGCGCAAACCTAAAACAACACAGTCTTTTGAAGTGTTCACATATAACCTAGTGGTTAGAAGTTATATTTTATTTCATTATTCATTTGGGAAAATTCAAACATACCATTTTAGCTACTGTGTCCGAGTCGCTTTGTCTCATTTGTGGCAATATAGAAGCTAGTCATTGGTTACTTTGTTCAACACAACAGGTAGTAAGAATGTATACTTCTTTTGTTATCGATTGTCTTAAAGGGAGAAATTAGTGAAGCAAATAAAAGGGAAGCATTTTTGCCCAATTGTACTGTGTGGAAAGAATAACAGTCTCATACAGAAGGCATTCAGGAAAAGTTACAACATATGTCCAAATTTAACCAGTTAGAGAAAAGAGGAATAACAGACAGTATCTCAACCGTATTGGATATTGGATAATATACAATGATCAGGAAATGAGGTAAATAAACAAAATATAGACCCTAAAACTGGTATAAATACGATTGTAAATGACATCTTCAACTTTAAAAGATATCCACAATCAACAAAAACTTTGCGAATAAGAAGAAAACAAAACATGCGTAAGTGCTTACAAGATTGATAAATTTATTTTATGAACATTTTGTTTACGTCATCAAAAGCAAAAGTGTAAATATTGTTTAAATAAGTTGAGACTGTTGAAAAATGTTCATAGTAGACAAAAACAGTTATTTCTGATCATTTAGAATAATTTTTATTTCAAAGGAATCATTACTATTAATGTTAAATACATGATTTTATTACATTTGCCAGACTCTCCTTTCGATAGCGATTCATATTAAGATGTTTAATACAAAAACGATTTTCATGCATGTTATTTAAAAAAAAAAATTATATTTTGCGAGTACGTTTAAGATTACTATTCTAGCTCTGAGTGACAATAAAAATCGGTGATTTTTATTCCTTGTGTGTAATTATGCTTTTGATAATGAAAGTGAAAGTGAAAGTGAAAATTAATTATATTAAGCTACAATCACTATCGCGCTATCATTGTTTCAGATAACTTCAAATGGCAGTGGATAATAAAATTATACATTTTTTCTTCTTCAGATAAATCTACAATAATCGTTTTGCTTTTATGTCTTGGAACTTCATCCCTGGGCGAAACGTTTGGGCAACACGGCGCTGGACGACCATGTAACGATGCAATGGAACCAGGCTATCTTGAAGACATCCGGATAACGGACGCCTATCACGAATCGTTTCTTATGATTGAGCCACAACAACCATTTACACACGATGTCAAAGCATTCATAGATATACAAAGACACTCTATTTCTTTACATAATGACAGGATGTGTTCAAACAATTCTACAAGAAAACAGAATGCGCTAAATTTGTCTTGCCCTTGGCATTATGTTTTAAATGTCGACCAAAACCGGCGGCCGACTTCGCTTTTAGAGGCTAGATGTAATTGCCGGGGTTCAAAAGGATGTTTGGACGGCCCGGTCGGCTGCAAGTGTGTTCCAGTAAATTATTATGTCAAGGCTTTAAGGCGTTCTGGTTGTGAGGACGGTTATTATACTTACACTCTCGTCGCTGAACCAATCACAGTCGGTTGCACATGCGCATTGCCATAAGTATCCAATCGGAACTTCCTAGCTCTCACAGAACTTTTGCTGCATGTTTTATAGATGAGAAAACAACTTTTATCGGTGGAGGGACTACTGCATATATATGAAAGTGTTGACGCAGGCATCGTCAAGGGGTTCCAATAGAAAAAGTCAAGTGTATATTATGTCACAAATTATGTTACGTCACCAATATACCCGGATTGAAACCACAGCGGTGGAATGGAACTTCATCCATCAATTCACGGAATGTTTGAGGTATTCTGAGTGGGAATAGAAAAGGACAGCATGATCTGTTACCTAAAAATGTGCCTGTACTGAACATCTGTAAGGCCACATGTTTACGGTATTTCAATGACTGGTTTAAAGACGGAATAAATGTGACCCTTATGCATCCATTCTACTTACTATTACTACTCATACCGCGAAAGAAAGTTGCATCATTTTGAAATGTTTATTTTATACTTTCAATACCGCGTTGACGTGTACATATTATAATCTTACATACTATTTTCTCCTTTGTCATACAGAAAATGTATTTTTAGATTTGTCTAGACTATACATCCATATTATTTTACTTTAATTGATATAAAATAAACTTTTACAATGCCTGTGTGTGTTCTGATATAGTCCATATAATTTGTGGTGCCAGGAAGGCGTTGCTTACTTCCAGTAGAAATTCAAATTGCGCAAATTGACCAAGTAGATAAAGTACATGTTTCGTTCATTTTAAATCAAAGCTTTACAAAAGATACCGGCTTTTATTTATTATTCCTCCTTGTGTTAAGAAAATTTGACCAGGTTGTCTTTTCTTACAATGCTCAAGATGCGAGGAGTTGTAAATCTTAATTACTTGCGACATTTGTTACACAAACCTTTTCTTAAAGATACACTTTTATTAGCCCTTCATACAACAAACAGCACATGTTTAAAATTGTAAGCATGTGAAATGAATATTCTGCTTAAATTGTATATTTGCCTAAACCTAGCATTTACTGTATGGACAAATTGAGAACACTTTGACTCTTTCACTGTCAGGCAGATACTAATTTAAGTAGGCAAACCATTGAAAAAGAATCGGTAAAAAGTGAACGTTCTTCCTAATTATGTTTAGTGTGTACCTGTTTAAATAGGCGAAATCACTCGGGGGTATCCAGATAAATAATAGAAGAGGTTAGAGTGAAGTGGGCGTGGTGCACTGCAGTGCATTTAATCAAAATATGAAACGTAGTACTTTTTCATTACTCGATTGTTTCCTATAAAGATATGAAGCTCGTTGTAAATCATGTAATATATATATATATATATATGTTTATCACTCGAGTATATTTTTAGTCACACGTCTGATAACTATGACCACTGAACGACAATCCTGCTCAAACAAAATAAAATTAGATTTTGCGTTATAAATGTACATATAGTTAATAAATGTTAAGACAATACGCACAAAGTAAGCAAGTACCGGTATAAAGAAGATATTTACTAGGTGGTCAATTGCAAAGTAAGTTGTTTTATATTCCAGTCAAAGCTCACATGTAATGTACTGACGTCTTCAAATAATCGGAGTCTATTGTTGTTATGTTAAGATTTACTTGTCCTAAAATGAAGTCGCACAGGTTAGTCAGGAATAACCAGCGACAATGATCTATTTATAATGAATACTCATATTTTACCATTTATTTTATAAAATCCAAGCAGAAAAAAAACACATGCAAGATCAAATTTATTCTTGTGTTCTTTTTGTTTTGTTTTCATGTTTATGTTATCCCCAGGGGGGGGGGGGGGGGGGGGGGGGGGGGGGGGGGGTAGCATGTAGCATGTAGCATGCAGCAGTAAATTGTAGCTTGCAATTGTAAAAAGTAGAGTCAGAAATTAGCCGTTTGGCGAAGTTTTGTTTAACAAAAGAAACCAAGTACACCGATGTTTTAAATGCAGCTTGTAAATACAGATGTAGCAGAGAACAAGGAAAATGTAGCAAAAATACTTCACCTCCTAATCAGAGTTATGGTTCGTTACTTCAAATGTTTATGTAATGAATCAACAGTGTAAGAGAGTGTTTAGTTCCCTGGATAGTCATCTTGTTTAAAGCGCAAGCTCTCTACGGCGCAATGGATGTCTCACATCCTGATCCCTCTTTCTTGTTAGTATACTGTATGGAAGAATCATAACGACAAGGGACAAAACCTGTGCGCAAAAAATGCGCGCATAAAATCAGAGTTGTCTTTCTTAGTAACATTCACGCTTTTCCATTCTGTCCCTTTGAACAAGTATCTTATCTATACGATCCTTTCTTGCTTGTATCATATATACATAAGTTGACTAGAAAGACGCCATTCTGCATTTTTTACTTTCAAAGCAAATTTTGGCATAAAATGGAAAGTAAACTTCAACTTGAGGTGAATCTTATATTCACTTTTTTACATGTTTTCTTGTGTCACTGACATGAATGAAAGCTTACATTATTTAAAGAATAAAATAAACAATAATGACAAAACTTCCCACAGAAGGCTAATTGAGAGAGAGACAAAGCTACAGAAAGTTAATCCTTCACTTGAAATCTTTGTATTTTATTGAACTTACAGTCGGTAGCTAGATCTTCCAGGCACATCAAATGACTTTGTAAAAAAAAACACTAAAAAATAAACAAACAAACAAAAACTAGCACATAACGTTTAATGGTGGTATCCGTCACTGGTGTCGGAAATAAAATCTAAGACAAAACATACAATAAATGATATGCGTGAAAGTTCATGCTAAAATCTGCTTGCTGATATCCAAGAGGTGAGTAGGAAGTGTCTTGTTATGCCACAATCATGATGTTAATTTGGTGAATTCTATCCCTGCATGCACAGTATAGTTAACTATTGTAGAGTCAGCCGTTCGGAACTGCTTTAACATATGGATAACGTTAGTCTTATCCTGGTTTGTGTATAAGTGGATAGTTTTGAATAAAAATTAATGTCGTTAAGAGATAATGTTGTCCTCTTTTACCGAAGTCTCTATTTTACGGACACCCTCATTGCGTCTAAAAACAGAGAATTTTATTTTAAAAAAATTTAAAAGCCAACGGTCAGTTAATCCCAATTATAAAAATAAAATGGTTTGAAGATGCGAAATAAAATTGTGTAAAAGCAAATCGTCGGATACGCTCCATTTAATATACACATTTATGAAAAGAAGCATAAAATGTTGCTGTTGTTATTGTTGTCTCTAATATGTACGACATGTGTGAACCACAATATCTGTCCATTTAATTTTATGACACTAAATACATAAGTTATGTAAGTGCAGTTTTATTTGCAAATGGATTTTCACAACCATTCAACTTGCTCTAAACCAGCTAAGCTGCATGCTTTAAAAGTCGTACATATCGCCAAGAAAAGTTATGCATATGTAAACATTTATTGCATATTATTAATATTATTACTTTCGTGTTATAAGTGTACAATTGATGTATTAAATACTGCGAATGAGAAATGCATATGGACAACATAATAGAAAGAATTTCACAACTCAGTGCCGTTTTAAGCTTCGTTTAATTTTCTCGAAAATAACAATATTAAATATTGATAAACATCGGCGTAGTTTTGTTGAACATTGTGCACGAAATCTTTGTTAAATATAGCATATTATAATAATCTGCAATCAAGTTCATTATTTCTGAACTTTTGAAAATCAACAGAACACGCCTATTAAACTATCTTAGTAAATAGTGTTGATTCAAAACAATTTCACTATAATGAATTAAATATATAATTCGATTATTCATTTTTAGTATATACAAGTAATAGTAAAAGTAGTAAACCGTTGTGTTTTAATTTTGAAAACGATAAATAAAATCAGGCACCGTGTTGCGCACAGTTGAGACAGTTCATCAAACAATCAAATGTTTGTGTAATTCAAGAAATGCTAAACCTGACCTTGCATTGTTTCTTATCTATTTTTAGATGCAATAGGGATTTCCGTTAAATACAAGCTTCAAATCTGAAATATTTTTGCGAACAATTTATTGCTAAATAAATGTATTTAATATAATATTTTAACAGTGTTTCTTTGACTTGTGTTTGTAGCAAGACGATTCCAAGCTCCCGTCTACTGATTCTAAAAACATTTTAACAAAGATGGCCTTGGCAACTCTCACTCAAACTATTACATGATAAATCCTCTTTTAGCAGGACCTTTAAAGTAAACCTTTCATTTTTTGCCTTTTCTTTGATGTTAATTGAGGATCAAAGTTTTTAATACCCTCTATAACTCCGTAAAGCGCGTGCGTGCATATAAGTAGAGCTATAAATATATAAAATATGTAATGATTGTAATTATCAACAAAAGTACTTGTAACTGTTAATTAGCTTCATAACTATTTACAATGTCAATACAATAAATAAACATAAATTCCGTACATTATCAAATACATCACCATGTCCACGTTATTTTACGTCATTTTCCTAGCGCGTGTTAAGCCGCCGTTCTTTCCTGTTTCAATATTGGCAAACTGAGTCACTGAAATCATCGGGTAGCTGGGCTAGAGCTATATAGCCATATATATATTACCATTATAAACTAGACAGGCAGAGCTATTGGAGGTGCAATAAACTGAATGGATATACTCGGTGCTATGTTCGAGGAATGAGTGCGGGATTTGCGTTTTGTTTTGTTGAAAAACCTCGAAGACGTATTACTTGTACAATATGCCGTCTGCCAATGAGAGATCCAGTGTTTATTAAATCATGCGGCCATAGATTCTGTGACATCTGTCTACAGGAGGCGCTCAGGTGAGTTGAAAGTGAAAGTAGAATGGGTAGATGTACCGGTTTGTACATTATATGTGATTTGACCTCAGATAAACCCGTCCAGTTGTTTTATGTGTGTCCGAACCAATTGTTATAGGTAGACAGCTATAAAGTAGTTGTTCTGTGTACCTGTGTGTCTTAAAATTATGGAATCAATTGTCATCATTAAAATTTAGATCTATAAAAATGAACCATATGACATGTTGCTTTTTAAAATCGTGATGGATGACGACGAAACTGCTGCTGCTGCAGCTACTGATGTCAGATGATGATGATGAAGATGTTAAAGTTGATTAAATGAAATGTTGATGATTATGATGATAACAGATGGATGGTGAAGATGTTGTTGATGATAATGATGATGATGATAACAGATGGATGATGAAGATGTTGATAAGGATGATAATTATGATGATAATGATGGTGATGATGATAACAGATGAATGTGTTGAACAGTTTCATAACCATCCCTGATAGGTTAGGTTAATACATCAAGGAGTGTCAGTGGATGAGCTAACATTTTATTTGTTAAACTTACACAGGCGGATCAAGATGAGGGCAGACCTGGCCCTTAACAAAAAACATTTTTTTATATTTTTCCCAGACTCTGTATAAAGTATATAATAAATTTATATAAATAAGATAAATTAACTAAAATAGTACCAGTGTCGAACAATATACAATCCAGAACGTATCTCTGACATTCCAGATATCAAAAAAAAAAAATTATCACTCAGCATAGATAACCTTGGACAAAAATCATGCTGCCTTAAGGTCAAATCCTAGATCAGCTCCTGGTTTATACTTTTTATCTGTAAGACTAGATTATTTTGGAGATTGATCTAACTTTTTATTAGTTAAACATGATGAAGGCTTTGATATTGTGCAGGACAGGCCATATTTAAGATGACTTATAGAGGCACCCATTATTATTTTTTTTGCAATATGACCCAATCCAATCCCTGGAAAGGGAAAGGGGTACTTATTTCATATGACTTTTACAAACATTTAATGGATTTAAAATGCAATATTCACATCGTGATCACGTTTAAAATCTTAATTATTCTCCATCTTCATAACTGACATTTGAAAAAACCCCAACTCACACCAACTCTTTAAGGTAACATCCTAGGTAATGTAAGTAGCAGACCATATAAATAAGTTTTAATAGTTCACGGTCCATTGAAGTGTTAGTCACTTCATGCTTTTAATCATATATTTAATGTTAAATTTTTTAACGCCATTTACCGATCCCGTTTGCAGTTCAGTAGGTATGCTTGTATTTGTGTGTGGAAAGATGTGGGTAAACCACATCATATAAGTAAACATTGGTAGGGTAAGTTTATGCAATACATACATGTACCAGTGCATACCTGACTGCCTTTGATATTATAGTGTAGCATTTTTGTGCTGATGGGGTACAAACGTTATCTAAATATAACCAGTATTTTGTATCGGGCTGATGTTAGAGGCTTTTTCATCTCTTTTATATTAATAAAAGTTTAATTGGGAAGAGAATTTTAAAGTTTTAAAGATACAACTCATCAGTCCTCCATCATTTATTACTGCATGATTTAATTTACAAGAATAAGACATCTTTCATTAGTATTTCTCAAGTTAGCGGATTCATAGTCAACTTTTTATAAAAAACAACAACACTTCAGCAGTAAATATTTAATAGATGTTATCATTGATAAATATTACCAGTATCTCAGTATCTCAAAAGGAATATACCCGATGCAGTCTTCACGAAAGAAGTTATAAACACTGGACCTTTGGTTCACCAAGCTGGCAATATCTTCTAGACAGGACCAAATTTTACCAGACCAGTTTGATTTTGGCATTTTGACACAAAAGGTTGGTAAGCTAATCAAGGTGTTACAAGTGATTGGAATCAGAATAAGGCTGTAAAGTGTTGTTTAGTTTAGTTAAGTATATATGTTTTCACAATAATTCAGAATTTTGAAAATGATGTGACTGAAAATTCTTGTGGACTGTTGGTCCATTAAACTTAAACTTTAAAATTTACTGGACCGACAGAGATTTTGATTGACTTGGGGATACGTTCTACTGGGTTTTGTTGAAGACTTCCAATGTGGTAGTGCAGTAGATGAGCATTTTGGCTGCAGGTACAGGAGGTCCCAGGTTTAAATCCCTGACTGGGATAAATGAAGACATTAAAATGGTAGTACTGGGTCACTTAAGCTCAAGCAGTTATATTTAACATGCCAGGCATTCATAGTAGGCTATTCAAAGTGAAGACAGCACTGTATCTACTTAAATATGTCTAACGAAAAACAAACAAGCCAGTTTTTTTTTTTATATCAGATGCAATACAGCTTTTGACCATCACATTTTATTGATTGTATTAAAGCCATTAACTCAGGCAAGCATCCATAAAAGGCTTTTAATATCTGTAGTTTAAAAAATGCTATTAAAATCTAATTTGTCAACATAATTAAGTACATTTAAATATATGAAAAAAGATAAAAAACACATCTAAATGTTATAAAACAAAAAAGTTTTTTTTTGTAGAATTCAATCTTAGAACCTCTTGTACTTTAGTCCATTGTTCTTCTGTCTGTGCCACTGGGTCTTGGTTCATTTTTAAGAAGTGTGTTGCGACATTGAAGGGTTTTAGCTGGAATTTAACATTTATTTTGGACTAAGATCAGGCCAAATGATTGCTCAGTTGCTACTGTTTTGGTCACTTTTCTGCATGTGCCATATACTTCTTGTCTTGAAATTGTTTTGTACAAATTACACTTTCAATCTGGAGATGTTACAGCTTTAATTAAACTCGAAATGTGAGAATCTTAAAGTGTATAAAGTGTCAAATCAGTAACAATCTGTAACAGAAATCATTATCATTTGAAAAAGAAATTCCAAAAATCGAGTCCTGAAATGCAAAATTTAATTTCTACTTTAGCTCTTAGACTACTATTTGCTTATTTATAAGACCGAGGCAAATAGTTTAGGTCCAGATTAGCCAGCTACCTGCTAGAGATCCAGAGAATTAAGCATGGGTTTAACATAATGTTTCAAGCTAAGGGTAAATAATGCAACCATCCTTTTAAAATCTAAGTATGACAGTTGTTTGCTTAATTCTTAATGTCCCTTATGCAAACATTTCCAACTATGGGCCTAACCTAATCTACTTATAACCGCATGAAGCAAATGATAATTCATTAGAATTAGTCTGTCTTGCCACTTCTGTCATCTTGGTAAATATTTGCAGATATTCACCTAGAGTGATAGCTAAATTTAATGTTACATAAACTGTAGTTGTATGGGGACAGGAAGTGCAGATTAACTGAATAGTCTGAATCAGGTTACAATAGTTTGTTTAAGGAAGCGTGTCATCATATCTTATTTGTTGTATCACATCTTTTTGACACTCATGGCAGACAGATTTTGTTATGTTATTATAGCAGTAGCATAATGATTGTTTGACTATCAAAGACTTTCCTATTTTCTAGTGGGAAATTTGACATTAGGTGTCCATGACTTTTTCCCCATATGTTGATATCCCACAGCCCTTAATGATGAAGGTGCCCCATGGACAGCAGCCCTTAATGATAAAGGTGCCCCATGGACAACAGCCCTTAATGATGAAATGCCCCATGGACAACAGCCCTTAATGATAAAGGTGCCCCATGGACAACAGCCCTTAATGATGAAGGTGCCCCATGGACAGCAGCCCTTAATAATAAAGGTGCCCCATGGACAACAGCCCTTAATAATGAAAGTGCCCAATGGATAACAGCCCTTAATGATGAAGGTGCCCCATGGAAAACAGCCCTTAATGATGAAGGTGCCCATTGGACAACAGCCCTTAATGATGAAGGTGCCCCATGGATAACAGCCCTTAATGATGAAGGTGCCCATTGAACAATAGCCCTTAATGATGAAGGTGCCCATTGAACAATAGCCCTTAATGATGAAGGTGCCCTATGGACAACAGCCCTTAATGATGAAGGTGCCCTATGGACAACAGCCCTTAATGATGAAGGTGCCCATTGAACAATAGCCCTTAATGATGAAGGTGCCCTATGGACAACAGCCCTTAATGATGAAGGTGCCCTATGGACAACAGCCCTTAATGATGAAGGTGCCCTATGGACAACAGCCCTTAATGATCAAGGTGCCCTATGGACAACAGCCCTTAATGATAAAGGCGCCCTATGGACAACAGCCCTTAATGATGAAGGTGCCCCATGAACAAAAAATTAGAGTTACTAACTTGTAACTCCTTAGCCTGTCCTTACATGGGTTTGAGCTCTGGTCAGAGAGTAGTAGCCTTTGAACATACTATCACAGTGAAGTCAGCACTTATCTTCTTCAAATAAACTGTGTCGCTGGAAAACTTAACAATTGTTAGTGGGGTGTTATGATAACAGAAAAAGCTAAAACATAATTGTCTATTTAATTTTAATAGATAAATGCACAAACATAATATCGCAAAATTCATTATTTGGGCTACTATACACCATTCACTGTTGGTTCATTTCCAGTTTAGGCAGCTAGTTGTATATTGATCCACATTCAAGTCAGCTGTTCCACAGATCTAATCATTGGACCTGCACAGAGGGCAATAAAACCCCTGGGATTTAGTTGGCTTGATTTATTGATGAGAGATTGACAGCTCTAAAAATGATGACTAACTTAATCAGAAGCCAGCCTCCTTTGTGAAAACAGATTCTTACCCTTAGTTATCTCAGCATGAATAGATTTAAATGATGCAAATAGTGTAGAGTCAGATCAGCCATCACCCTCTGGGAGATATCTGTTTAGAATGTCCACTATTTGTAGCAGAATCTTTAGCAATATATCTACATGTAGTTACCGTCTCCAGTAGTTGTTTGCAAATAACAAAAAAATGTTTTGGGTTATTTACTAGAGTAGCAGGCTTTGTGTTAAGTTATTTGCTACAACTACAATGCAAAGTTAAGTATAATTGTTGCAAGAGAATTGGCAGAAATTATTGCATTTCGTGATCAGAGACAGTAAGCTGGCTAATCTATGGCTGCACTATTTGTTTAGGCATGTTTAATTAGTGCATAGGTTATCAGTAAGCTAACACAAATCAAAACAAAACCACTGGTCTGTGAACTGTATTTAATGGGATAACTGACAGGCAGATAAGGTTCTCTTAACCTACTAAGAATAAATAGATCAGCCCAATGCAGAAAGTGTAGAACAGGATCAGCAAACTCTTTCTGGAAACAGTGCTCCAGCATTTTAGCAATATGTCTAGAAACTTTTACATGTAATTGCTTACAAAATAATGAAGAATTTATATAGATTATGAACAAATGTAGCAGGTAAAGGCATAAGAACTGGTCCATGTCTGCCTGACTGGGTACTGATAATGTCCTGCTTCTGTTTTATTTTCAACTGACAATTTTTGTAATAAAAAAACCCTCTCGATTTTTCCCTGTGTCATTCTGGTACATGGATATTGAATTAATGGTAAGACCTCTGCAGGCTTGGTTTAGTTGGCATTCATAATTATTCTCAGTTGGAAAACTCAGTTAATTTCCTGGTACAGATGAAAAAGCTTATTGGCACAGCAGGATCTAGGGAAGGAAATCCCTTGGATGACAGTTTCACTGATTAATCTGATGAAAGGATCGCTTGATTGTGTGCTATATCGAGTATTAAAAATCATATTGCATTCTGGAACAGGTATATTAAAGATACTGCTGAATGTAATCTGTAATTTCTTTGCCCTCTGCCACAGCTTACCAAAATTTTAACAACCGTTCAAAGAAGTGACAAAATATTAAAGAAATATCATCGGTATTTACATACCAGTATGCCAGTATGTATTGACCCTTAATATGACCTCGACCTGGAGGGAATGCATTTTAAGATGGGCAAATTTAATTTAATACCTGTGAAAAATAACACAATTTGGTCTGAGACACTAATATAAATGCAGCATGAGTAGCAGTAAAGAATGACTGCATGTATGACCTTAAATATGAAGTTGACCTGATTGTATGCACCAGTATGATGGTGAAGTTTGATTAAAGACTAATAAAATGGAAGTTATGGCTGGGACATGAAAATGGGATGGACAGATATATGGACTTACATTCAGACTAGGTTACTGCTATTTGCTGTCCTTTGGAAGTAGAATTATGAGCATTTTATGAAAGACACATTTTCAGTGCAATCAGAACTCCTTAGGTATTTCTGTTTTCGAAATGATCATCCCTCAGATGTATCTAGTGCAATGATACTTACCAAGTCGAAACTTTCTGCTCGCTAGACAAGATTACACAGAAATTAACAGTGCCCAACATATACTTAAGCAGTAATGGAAAACCATTTCTTATTGGCTTAACACTAGACATTGATATGTAAGAAGCAGACAGAAAAGTAGCTACACTAAAGAAAATGGCCAAGGGAATCCAACTATCTACATACATTGAAGAGGGGAATTGCAATAAATGTATTTTGAAACAAACTTCCAGCTTTTTCATTGAGTCATGTGATACAAACGAAAACCAGTCAGTAGAATGAACTGTTACCCTCATGTGTCCAACATCATTGCTAATGTCATTACTGCATTCTTTGTATTATTAAAATATGAACAACAATGTGTTTTAAAGTTTGTTAATGTGCTATGGCAATCCTTCAGGTTCAAGAAAAACTTGTACGAACAGTTAATAAAGTAGTTATTTTATGCCCATTTGTGGAACATGGCAAACCATTGTCTCTTGGTGTCACGGATGTTGGATGTTGTCGCTGATGACATTCTTTAAGCTTTAACTGGTAACCCTGACCTTCACCCTAGGACAACAGTTCAAAGGTCACTCTCTCTATCTTGCCAACAGTTTTCCTTGTTTCACAAAAACATTATACAATTGTATAAACAGCATAGTGTTACTAACTGGTATTTGGAAGGTCTGATAAATCTTAGAAGTAAATTGTATGGTCAGCAAAATCCTTGTTTTAGAAAAATTCATGTATTTGATGCCTACCATTTTTTAAGTTTAAGGGAAGTAAGAAAGACAATACTGTTTACCAAAACAAAATGGGACTGCCTTTTATTTAGATTAAATAACCCAGAGAAACCTACAATGGAATTAATGTGTTATTTTACATGATTGTAAGTTATTGATTTCCCCACCACTGCTCAGTTGTTGGCTGTTATCTATGGCTTTCAGACTGTTACTGTCTGTATTACCTGACGAGAACCTGCATTAAAGGCAACATCTGTTAATCCAGGTTTTCAAACAATTGGGGTTTAGATCAAATCCAGTCTGCTGCATGGGTAGGTAGATTAGTTGCATAACTGCCAACAGCTTGAATTTATAGTAGTAATCCTTTTTATTCATATTTTGTTCATCATCATCATCATCATCATTATCATCATTAGCATTGTCATAATTGTTGACATTGTCATTATCATCATCCATTATTACTTACATCATAATCATTATTTTCATCATCAGCAGCAGCAGCAGCTTCACCTTTAAAGGTGTTTAAGACCTCACCTTAATCTACTCAAATGATCTTCAAATCTCCAAATACAAATATGTGGGAACGACTTAAAACCCATAATGCACCATAACTGTCGCTTCGGAACTCCTCTGACTGCTTATGGCATGGGTTCTTTGTCATTGCAAAGGACTTAATTTGGGAAGGTCTTTCAGCTGACATGCAGTGTGCCAGTGGTTCTACCCAGACATTTGTCTTTGGGTCTTCATCCACTACAATAGCTAGATAGTGCTTTAATGACCATAATTGTGTCGGTAAACAAACAAAATGTAATTGCAGACAGTTTGTATTGACAATTGTAATCTTCTTTTTTTTTACTCTCATTCTTTTTACCGTCTTGATTGTCATCAAAAGTTCACAGAACCACCTGACCATTTACCTATTAGGTGAGTTTCACTTGTGGCATGTCATGTTTTGACTTGAAGCAATTATTGCTGCCTTCACTATGTAAGCATGTCCTAAACAATTCATATAACACCTTGTCACATTATTGGTTTATCCTGAAACCACTCAATATGTCATGTTGATCCTTGGGTCATGGGGACATTTGGCAGCCTATCAGTTTGACATAGGATCTCTGTATTAGACAGCCTGTCTACAGACAGAAAGTCCACATTTTTCCCATTCCATATACCTCATACCCACAGTACACAGGGTACAAGTTATTCCTTTGTCTTTTTGTACAGGTATTAGCCCAGTATTTAAAAGCAGTGGTGTAGACATTTTGTCTCCCTAATATGAAATGATTCCTTTCTTTTCAGAAACCACCGAAATAATTGATTATTTTGTTCTTTTAAGAGAGAAAAACATTGTTATAAATCCATTTTAAGAAATGTTAATGCCTTAAAGGGGCATTCTGTTTTAGATGGCTTAGGTAAATATTCAGTTATATCCCTAACCCCATAAATCTTAAAACATAATGACAATTGTAGATGCAGAGGTAGTTATTTAGTTATATCACACACTGATGTTGTTTGTAGATCAGTAATTATTTAGTTATATTGCATACCCTATTTTGCTGAGCAATTTTGATTGATTAGTCGCATTAACTGGTCTCGTGCTGGTCAATTTTCCAATGATATCGACTCCAAAAAAGTGAAATTGACCCGGGAATGTTATCATGCACACTGTGCAATAAAAATGATATCAAGAGAACAGAAAAAAAGGCAATATTTTTTCTATAGATGTTTATTTTCTTCTGTAAGGAGCAGCTTTTTGATGATTTAACCATTTTATAAGGTCCAGTATATATTTTTATTCTAAATATCACTTTAAAACAAAGTAATTTTTTTCAGCATTTAGTTATGTCATCATTCAAGATGTGACAGTTTAGTGAAATATTTAATGAAATTAAACAAATGCTAAAATGTACATTGTTACTTTGGCTCTGATGTAAATTTGATGGGTATTTACTGATTAAAGGTTTATGTTTCCATTAATATTAAGTTGTGCAGGCTTGTATATTGTTTAATATTGTTCAATCTTTATCAGTTTCACAAAAACCTTGTCCTTACAGTTACATATTGACCTTAACACAAGTATTTATTTGTATATCTGTTGTATTACAATAATTTATTATCTTTTGCTAACAACAGCATGCAAAGGTAATTTGACATGTCGCATTATGTAAATTTTTTATCTTTTGCTAACAACAGCATGCAATAGTAACTAGACATGTTACTAGGGACCTGATCAGATCATTTCCCAGGTACTCAGTTTAAAAAATTTAAAAATGAATAGTAGGTCCCTTTAAGGAATCGCCAACATAAAAGCTACCAAAGTCCTAGCATATAAAAATGGTATTATCTGACCTATATTATTGTAAACTGTCTGCTTTTCTTTGCTTCACAACATTATGTTTAGGATCTTAAAAGAGTAAGTTAAATGCTGTTTATTTACTTTCTTGTTTCGTAAACAATAACAAGCTAAGGTCCCATTGCTATATATTATTGTGCAATCACAGCTTGAAGGCATTTTTTTTTTTATTTATTTATTTTTTTTTTCAGGTTGTAGATCTAGTATTTTATTATCCCCATCATAGGTGAAATGTATTTATTTTACCATCTCAAACAACATGTGTATGCCTAGAAGAAAATAATGTTTAAAAATTATTTTTCCTATTGATTTAAAACATCTATTTTGCATTTAATTCTAAACCAACTTTCTATCATAAATTGTTGATGACACTATAAACTAATGTGCTTTATTACATTCACTGTCATATGAGCTAAATTTATTCAAAGCTTATACATTGATGTGCTTAATTCTATATTCTCCTGAAGGTATATAAATATATAAATCACAATATTAACAATCCTTGTTGACAATAATTGTCCGATAATTTATCACGAAACAAAATGCCAGGACTGTGTTTACTCTTCACCTGCCTGCCAAACATAATACCAGTAGACAGACCATTTTGAATAGTGTGGAGACTCACAATCAGAATCTGTGCTAGTTGTTGCTGGGTCTCATGTGTTAAATCTAATCAGAATTTGTGCTAGTTGTTGCTGGGTCTCATGTGTTATATCTATTTAGAATCTGTGCTAGTTGTTGCTGGGTCTCTCAGAATCTGTGCTAGTTGTTGCTTGGTCTCATGAGTTAAATCTAATCAGAATCTGTGCTAGTTGTTGCTGGGTCTCATGTGTTAAATCTAATCAGAATCTGTGCTAGTTGTTGCAGGGTCTCATGTGTTAGATCTAATCAGAATCTGTGCTAGTTGTTGCAGGGTCTCATGTATTAAATCTAATCAGAATCTGTGCTAGTTGTTGCTGGGTCTCATGTATTAAATCTAATCAGAATCTGTGCTAGTTGTTGCAGGGTCTCATGTGTTAAATCTAATCAGAATCTGTGCTAGTTGTTGCAGGGTCTCATGTGTTAAATCTAATCAGAATCTGTGCTAGTTGTTGCAGGGTCTCATGTATTAAATCTAATCGGAATCTGTGCTAGTTGTTGCTGGGTCTCAGGTGTTAAATCTAATCAGAATCTGTGCTAGTTGTTGCTGGGTCTCATGTGTTATATCTAATCAGAATCCGTGCTAGTTGTTGCTGGGTCTCATGTGTTAAATCTAATCAGAATCTGTGCTAGTTGTTGCTGGGTCTCATGTGTTAAATCTAATCAGAATCTGTGCTAGATGTTGTTGGTCTCATGTGTTACATCCAATCAGTGCTAGTTGTGACTGGGTCTCATGTGTTAAATCTAATCAGAATCTGTGCTAGTTGTTACTGGGCATCATGTGTTACACCACTGTACATGTAGTAAATTTAGCAGAAAAGTTTTGTTCTACACATAGTAGTAATCTTGGCATGTAGTTAATAGAAAACAAACTAATAATCAGTATGATTCAAATAAATCAAGCAGCATGAGGACTAGATATTTTTTTTCTGAAAGCGACATTTTCAGGCAGAGCCATAACGGGTGAATAAACTGCGGGTGGGCTCATTAAATATTTACACCACCATTATGCTCTGAAATCGGTGGGACTGTATTAATATTGATTACCATTTAACCGTTTACCCTGCTAAATGGGCAGTATTGGCTTACAATAAAAAGTTTACTTAATGAATGCTATTTGTTGTGTTTATCCTTGAAGGCTTATTTTGTAAATTGAGAGCAGTTGGTCATTGTCATTGATTTAATGCAATCTACTGTACTGTCACTACCCATCATCATCAACACCACCATTATCACAACCGCCTCCACCACCTCCGTCATCATCATATCATAACCATCATCATCATCATTTTCATCATCACCATCATCATCATCATCATCATATCATAACTATCATCATCATAATCATTATCATATCATAACTATCATCATCATCAGCAGCAGCAGCATCATCATCATCACCACCACCGTCACAACCTCCTCCACCACCTCCATCATCATCATCACGTCATAACAATCATCATCATATCATAATCATCATCTTCATCATCACCATCACCATCATCACCATCATCATATCATAACTATCATCATCATAACCTTCATAATTTTATAACTATCATCATCATCATGATGCAGCAGCAGCATCATCACCACTACCACCAGAATCATTATCATCGTATCATAACCACCATCATCATCACCACCACAACTACCACCGCCTCTACCACCACCATCATCAGCTTCATATCATAACCATCATCATCATCACCACTACAATCATAATCATCATCATTATTACAATCACCACCACAATCCTCCTATCATCATCATCATTATCTTTCTTAGAAGTGCCATCAAGTGAATAACATAAGCCAACAGAACCTTACTTACTTAAACTATAATAGTTTCTTATCAACCCAATAAAAGTACATAAAAGTATGCATCATGTGGTTAATTTCAGATGCTAAATATATGACAGTGTGTTCTTTATATGACTAGGATAATACAAGATATGCATCAAAGAGTACATGTTTTAAGTTTTAGAGCAAATTTAATGCTGCACTTCCTATTGAACAGTAGCCTATCAAAATCAGGGCTAAAATGCTTCAAAACTGGGGGTAAAGGTTTTGCATCCCAGTATAGGCATGAATGTTCAACTTTTTTTCTTCCTACTTTTTCACTTTGACACGTGTTTCTGCATCACTCTATCAGATTAAAATGGAAACATTTGCAGTTTTTAGTTTTTATTATTTAAATGAATTGTAATTGTATGATTTGTGCTAAATTTGATTACAAATTTGTCACCTGGTATATATATTCAAAGTATAAAAAATCAAAACACTGTAGTGAAATTATTTTATATTTTGCAGCATCAACTAATACTTTATAGGTCATTTCAGCAACAATGAAATAAATCATTTAGCTATCAAGAGTTTGATGATTTTTTAAATAACATGCAGTTAGCAGAAAAAAATGGAAAATCAGTCTTAAACATGTTGAGTTTGTGAACAGTTAATGTCATATTTGGGATAGTTTTATTCAAAACAATCAAGTAACATGTTTGATTGGTTGGTCTAATGCTTTACTTTGTTTTCAAATGATACTTAATAGTAAAGCACTTCTCCTAAAGAGAATAGAACAAATTGCTATAGAATTCCATTAAAAAGAAAAAACAACAGATAAAATATCCAGATACACTCAGAACATATTCCAGACTCCCCAGTTGGTAAATCTGTATGAATTCAGCTATCAAATCGGGAATCTGTCATTAATAGGAGATAAGGTGTAATTTCATGTTTTTGCTGTAAAATACTGTAAATGTTATGTTTGTATTGTGTAGAATGGGATATGCACTAACTTTACAGTGAGGTAATTAAAACATGTCACTCCATATGCCCCTGATTTTTATACACACCTGAGTCCCACTATGTAATATTAGACAGTTAATTAGGTGGAAGGATTGATATGAAGGGAAAATATTGATCTTTGATTTAAGTACAACAACAGTTGCATGTATATTGAAGAGTTTACACTGCTTTTTTAGTTATTAGTGACTATGTTTATAAAATACCTTTGCAAAATCTAGTTACAGCTAACTCATACTTTGTATTATGGAAAAGTTTGATTTGCAGACAAATGATCTTGCACTCAATCAGACTGCTGTAGACCATGAAACTTAATACTATAATGGGTTAAATGTCAGGAATTCAAATGTAATTTTAGCATATGTTGGCATCTAGCCGCTAAATTGGTCAATGCATTAGAATTACCCAGAGATCCAGATAAGAAGAGTAAATCTGATTTTATGTTGGCATATATACCATGATTTTTAACTAAACCCCATACAGTTGGTACTTGTCAGAATTAATTATTGAGACGATTCTAATGAGTACCAGGTATAAGGGGTTTGGAGGAGAAATACAGGAGATTTAATCCTCATGTCAAGGGTTTTGATTATCTTAGAGATTCCTTCATAATTTAATTTTTCTGATATAAGAATATTTGGTCTTTTATGTTTCCAGTTGTCTGTACATGATGATGTGACCATTGGCCATGTACTGAACCATCATTATGTAAGTTTAACTGCATACTACATACAAAAAGAGAAAGGATATTAACATTAAAAGTTAGGGTGCAACTTTCTATCAAGAATGATATAAATCCACTCTGTTTCCTCAATCATGGCAGAAAAATCATAAATTGCAAGTAATTAAATTAAATATCCTAACCCTAAATTACAAACATGTAAATTATCCTTAAGCATATATATATAACCATATTGTCATAGATATTAAGTTAATTACAGATGAGGGCCCTTTATTTAACATGATCTAAGTACATCTGTTAACACTGGTTCTATATGTACTGAAGTCACTCTATTCTATCTGGCCAAAGACTTTAAGAAATATATCTTATGCATTGTATAACATTCCTCCTTACATTATTTTAACTGACATAAAAACACTTACATTACTTATCAACGGACAATAGAAGTTCTCACATTATCTGCATTCTTCTTTATTTTCCTATGATTGCTAAATTAGACATGGCTTTGTAAGTTTATCTTTAATTTTACATAAAAATATTTTTGCCCCCATTTTCATCGATGAATCTTTTGACATAGCAAGAAAAATTCAATTGAAAGCCAGCCTTAATAGAGCATGACTTTAAATTTATATGGAATACAACAAAGAAAGCATTTATCATTTTGTCCAAATTCAATGTTTGGAAAACAATGTCACATGCTCCAGCAATGTCCGTAGACTTATGTGAAAGGAGGTAAAAAAGTGAGGTTTCATATTTCACCCTTTTTCTCCTTTGTAACCCAGAATGGAACCATTTACAGCAATCAGAGGCATTCTTTCATGGTAACTTGAACAACAAAAGCTGATCAAAGATGACGGTATATCTTGTAACAACACTGATGGGAAATTGAAAGCCCTTTTAACCCTTTGAATAGCAGAATATTTTCAGGCCTGTAGAGAGCGACAGAAAAACAACCACAATCATTTACCCCTCATCATGCTTAATCTATTAAATCCCCCTTATCTATAAGCAACATAATATTCTGACTAGGTACTATTTTCTAACTGTCTTAACTACTACAT
Source organism: Sinonovacula constricta (assembly GCA_007844125.1). NCBI lineage: Eukaryota > Metazoa > Mollusca > Bivalvia > Cardiida > Solecurtidae > Sinonovacula > Sinonovacula constricta. The sequence continues at coordinate 26,180,181 of CM017571.1, forward strand.
GTACATGTTACTGTTACAAAACATCATGCTTGAGACTCAAGAGCAAATAGTTCAGATCCTGGTCAGATAGAATCCAGAGAAGCAGCCTGATCTGAACCCACACTATTAGTCTTAGCCTGAACAATTTTTATTAAGCAGGCTGAGAGTTAATAGCATGTAATGAAAGGTAGGTTTTGTAGGATGACTATAGGCCACACTATAAGGTTGCAATACAATCACAGTCATTAAATGTCTTACGATCACAGATGGAGCCACTCATTTATTTAAGTTTTAGGACCTTTGAACTAATTATTGAAAACGTAAAGTGCTATAAATATTGGACGTCAGTGGTGTAGTGTAGTGGTTAAGATGTTGGACTCTGGATAGGAAGGTCCCGGGTTCGGTCCCCGAAACTGACCACATGATGTTAGTCCTTAAGCAGGACTATTTACTGCACATTGCTCAAGGTACTCAAGGTACAAGGTACTCTACCCAGGAAGGGGACAGTCGAGAGGGATTTATATAAGTTGAAAGAACTTGTTTTCAAATCAACTATAGATAAATAGGTTTAAACATGCAATATACATTAGTCATCGTATATCACATCATTCTGGCTTTACTTTTCATATTTTTTTTAACCATTTGTCAGACATTATATAAAATGTAAAACAATATAAACAGATGAGATATGATATTTGGTCATAAGTATACGGCTAAATGAGAATCTATCAAATTAAAACATTTCCATTCATAGTATTTATACATTATTTTACAAATTCACTTACTATTTATGTTAAGCATAATAGTTATAGAATGTAGGCTGAACCAGTCTCCATATAAATTCTTTTGTGCAGATTCTATCAAATATAGGAGTGATAAATGTATGTGCTTTGCAAAGGCAGAAAATGGCCTTTGTATATAGAAATATGTTAAACCTATCATCATATTGCTCCTGATGGTGAAGGAACAGAGCTTCAGTTACAGGATGTTTTTTTGTAATTATTTTAAAATGTTAATCCAACCATTAATTGCTTTTCTTTAAATTTGTTTACAAATAACAACAATGATAAGTTTGTTGGGTTTATCCTCCCACTAGCAGTTTTTCACTTATTTGGAGACTGTGTGCACAAAAAGCAGATATTATGCTGCCTTCACCATGTATAGCATGTTGCGAACACCTGGCATGATACCACATCACATCTCATTGTCAATGGGCTGACCAGCTGTGGAACTGCTTATACCCCTATATATGCTTGAGCATTAGTAAGGAATCTATATCGCTACCATTTTGAATGACTTTGGTACATGTATGTCATGGCCCAGGATCCAACTCAACACTTCCATACCTGAAGCCAATGCTCTGCTGATAGTGCTACTACGGTCAGTCAAATGAAGGTAATTATGCTTGAAGATTTATTTAAAAATAAAAACATACATACTTGTATATGTCTGTTGCTTATATTGATTTTAATATAACTATTTAAGCAGTGGTAGTAGGAAAAAACATCAATAACTTTATTTATTTGTTGTTGTTTTTTGTTGCTGTTTTTTTGTAACCTGTCTCTTTAGAAAGTGTCTACTTTATATTATTGTGATAAAATAGAAGACTTCAGATCTTAATTTCACATTTTACAGGATGTTATCTGGTGGTCTCTTGCAATGTCTTCTATTTATTCGGAAATGAGAATGGCCCTTTTCAAGAGAAACCCCATTGTGAAAGAATGACAGAGGAAGGAAAAATCTTAAGTATCATACAATTTGTGGGGTACCTCTAGATCAATTATAAGAAATTTTAGGGGGATAGACTTTGGTAAATTTTCCCTTTTATGTAAGCTTAAATTCTGTATATTTATGGCCATCTGTTGGACTGTCCCCTGATTCTATTGGATGACCACACAGACACCAACTGACAAATGGCCAGCCATCACAATAGACATACAATACCTATTGAAGGACACTGTTCCTGTTGTAAAGATCTAACTATGCAATGTTACAAAACATCTTATTTTCTGAATTTATTCACGTGAGAAGTATTCTTTTTATTGGGTTCAGTTGGTGTAATAAATTTCAACAAATGGTTCAAACTCCAAGGACAGGGCTTTGATGACCAGCGTCCATTTCTATTATATAGGGCACCCATTCTGTAATGATGGGCGTCCAGTGCTATGATAATGGGTAGAGTGGAATGCAAACAATCTAGATGGTATTTCGAATATTCTGTTATTTGATGAAATTTTATTTTCACTTCTTATACTGTCTCCTATTTGCTTGTTTGTTTATAAAATACATCACAGTGACCAATTCTGGTCATTTTAACAACATCAAGCTGTTTTGGTGGAGGATAAAAAAAAGTCTAGATAGAACCACTGACGCACTGCAGGTCAGCTAAAAAGAACTTCCCGCATCAAAACCCTTGCCCTAAATGGGACTAGAATCCAAGCGGTAAGAGGAGTTACAACATCTTAGGTACTTCCACTGTCTCTTGTTAAAATTTAAGTCCAGCATAAAAGTTTAATAATAATCTGATTGCTATCCTTGGGTTTTTTATGATTCTCTTCAGATCTCTAAGCTGTAAAATGAACACACAATTTTTAGCCACATGTATCACTTAGACTAAACACTTAATGAATAAATTTCAATTAATATCAGACAATCTGAGCTGCTCTGTATATGTGGTTCTACCTAGACAACCAATTATATCTGGCATGTAAAAATTCAACAATAAAAAACATTTCAGTTCATAATTTATTCATAAATTGGAATTGTGAAAAAGAGTTTTATTATTGAAATATAAATATAATAAAATTTCATGTTTATAAAAAAATGCATGCAGATGATTTTCATTCCCTTATTGACCATTGCCTAAGTGGTAATAACTTGATATTTTTACAATTTTCCTGCTGACTGATAATGCAATAAAAGATTCCTCTTCATTCCAGAGGCAATCAAGTTAATGGCGTATACCTGTATTGATCACAACAAATAATGGCTGGTATCTCCATCACAAATATGATACAATGTCAACCAAGAGAGTCTAGAGTGTAACTGTAGATGCAATTTTATTAATATATTGAATATGAGATCAATAATGTCTTGTACAAGAATTGCAGAAAAATATCTGCTGTTGGAAGTTTTATGGAAGTTTGATGAGAGTTGTAATTAAAGGGTAGTTTTCTTGAAACTTTGTAAGATTTGCATAATAAAACCCAATTAGATGTTTAAAATCTGGAAAGTTTGATAAATGTATAACATGCTACATTTATTCATGATCAACATTTTTTTCTTATATAGTTATTGGCTCTCAAGTGCATACAAAACACAAAGTTTTACATGAGACATAATCAAATAATTTGTAGTGTGGACCCTTATCTCAACTCAACTATTCTTTTATTACTCAAATCACTATAGATGACATATGAGTAATACAATAGTAATTGTGTCAGAGAAGGAGAGCCTGATTTCAACACAGACACAGGAGAAATTACAAGATGTAAAATATGTTGAAATTTTGGATAGAAGTTGATGTGTGTATAAAATTATAATATTACATGTATGTTGTATGAATCTTATAACAAAGATATTTTTTTATTTAAAAAAAGACAGCACTCAAGACAAACTGACTGATCTGGATCTATACTATGTTAAGCTCGCTTACAACATATTTGTTTATTATTTTTTATGAATTTTGCAAATAGTGTAGATCTAGATCAGCCAGATTCCTGCTCATGATCTGCACTATTATCTGCTGAATATGTGCAATGTTAAGGCACCTCTGCATGTCAATGTTAAGACAATGACTAAGAATTAGTCTGGGTTATTAACAAATGTAGCAAGCTAAGGGTTAGGTACTAACTACCTTACCTTCAGAAGAGTCATTTTACTATTTTGTAAGGATGTAGGCTTAAACATGGGATCCTCCAATTTTGAATCAAATATTTTTATAACTCAACCTCAAATGCAGCAAGATCATGTTCTCTGTGATCAAGACTGTGCTGACCTATTTACAAGAATCTCTGGCCAATTTTGTATTATGTTATAGTTATCTAAAATTCCTTTTAAATTCAACAAAAGCACAGAAAGCAGCAATACAAAAACCAGGCTGTGTGATTCTGCCAGCTGTGCAATGTGTTCATATGAATCATGACAGAGACTTCACTGTCGCCGAACAAGAAGATCACCTGTCAGTGATGTCATTAAATATTCAGAAGATCATATTTTATTCATTAATAGCATAATTGATTATTTTAATGATACTGCCCTGCAAAAACAAATCTGGAACCCAGCATACATTGACACGATAATTCTATCCTGTTCTTTTTATCATGTAATCACAACCTGTTTACCTAAAACCGTAATTAGAGATGGGTGGGCTTATCAGTAGTTAAAAGTCAGTGAAGCGGTTCCTTTCTTTATTTCCTTATTACTGTTTTGCATGTTCCATAATTGTAGAGAATGTCTTTTTGCTTTTGTTTCATTTTTGAGATAAATTGCAGTGTCCAGCAATAATTAGTGAAGGAAAACCCCAGAAAAATTACTTGGTAGAACCACAGAGTCACCACGTTCTCACAGGCACACACGGAAATAGGCCATCATGTCAGTGAAAGTACAAGCCAAAATGAGCAAAATAACTCTTGAAAGCAGACTTTTAAGGGTTTTGCTGAACACAGTTTTGGCCTATTGTTCACTTTTTCACAGAAAAGTAGAAAAGGAAACAGTTTAGTACTCCTCAGGTTATGGGTAACTCCTAACTATGTGGTCTGTAGTTATTGACATAATTATGTTCAGAAGGAAAATATTTTAACAATGATTTACATATATTATAATTTTACCTGTATGCTGTTCATTTAAGTCTTCATGAAATGATTGATTAACATATTATGTAGTAATAGCACTGAGCATCAATTCTCTTTTGATATAAAAACCTATTTGCAGTGTTCAGTTAAAACAACATTTCAATCATTGATGTATAGTGAAAAAAAACACACCAAAAAACAAACTCAAAAGATGTTTGCCTTTAAAAAATTTCATATTTTATGAGTCGTTTAAAGTCGTTTAAAAGCGAGATATGTTGTTGCTGCTGCTTTTGTGGATAATGCCCTGGAAATTATAAAAATCATCATCTCTTCCTATTTTAGGACCATGTGTCAATTTCATCTTCATATACCATCAACAACTTATTTTACTTAACAATAATGTTATACTTCTAGATATATTATGGAGGCTAAACTAGAGTCAAGTTGGTCAGTAAATCTGATGGTAGACAACATTTTGTATGCGCAGTTTCTCAACTACCATTGGTCGCATTCTGATGACACTTAACAGGTCCACTGGACCGAGCCGAGTTGCATATATTGTTGGCATAATGACCAGCTTAATATTAATTGAATTATGGCCCTTTGTTGTATTTATTGACTATATTTTGCCTGCTATGTTTCTTGCAACCGGGTTGGATATAAATGAAATTTACATGAAATGTTATGACTTTCTAGGACATGGTTTATACCGGTATAACTGACAAAGCAGTATCTGGGGTATTCATTATTGTTTTATATGACAATTATTGTTTTACTTAAAAAAAACGTAGAACAATTATAACTTTATAACTTTAAACTTTCATTTGTGTGATATTAACATATATCTTCAGATATTCCTATAGATTGCATGTGGAAATAAAATTCATATGAATATCAAATGTACCTGGTAAAAAGTATCTTATCATTTTTTTCATCAATACACAGCCCTACCTTTATAACAATCGGTCTGATTTCAATCTTATTTCGAACTGTTTTTAGTTTATATGGCCTCAGTGTCACCAAAATGTACTGGACACTTTTGGACTGTTTTCGATTCAGAACTGGTGTTTGAACTAGAAAAGCTTCTGAATCCATTAAAGCTACATCAAAACACTTGAACATAATACTAAATACTACTTTTATCATAAATGTACCTTGGAAGTGCAGGGTTTGAATCAAAATCATTTCAAGATGAATGCTCAGCCACCACTAAGCTATCAGGTCACTTAGACATTATGTTGTATCACCCAGCTGGTTTACATGATCATTTATTGTGAAAGATAATGACCTTTTTTTATATTTTTTCATTAAATGTAAAAGAAAACAGCACCACTCTTATGGTATAGACAGCAACAATATTTTACCTGATCCATGTTTAAAGGAATGGTTCATGTGCAATCATATGCACAATATGAAACAATCAATTACATGTACCTTTTTTTTTTACATATTATAAAACAACTGAAAATATATTTTATAGTTATCATCTTTTTTTATTAGTTTTATTAAGTTTTAGACTCTAATTTTTACTTTGCTGATAACTGCACTTTACAATGATAAGAATTAAATTGCAGTTTTTCTGAATTTAGGTAAACAAAATAAAAACAAAACTATTCAATATTTCATTATCCATAATTTTCTTTTCATGTTTATGTTGTTGTTGTTTTTTAGGTAAACAATAGCAATCAAATCTACTGATTTGCTGAATGAAACTCATTGATTACGTATTATAAAAACAACACTCACAATTACGGTATATAAAAAATAACTTCTAATTAGTTTCCTGTATTCACTCAATGATCAGTTTACCCTTTCTTATTGCTATTTTTGATGATAAGAAAATTCACCAAGGGAGATCAATATAATGTTATTTATGACTGTCTGATCTAGCTGATAACATACCTGTCTGACCTGCATGTTTGATGAATGATATGTGTGTATTTTTGACACCTATGATGACAGAGGCAGACCCAAACTAAGGCTCAAACTTAGGGCCTCAAAGTACTGAGACACTGGCTTAGTACTATTCTAAATTAACTAACCCAAACATAGATAAGCACACTTAAACACAATCATTTATAAATATTTTCCCACTTTTTCCCCAGCCTAGAACATGAAGACTAAAGCATGAATTATTAATTGTAATACAATCAAACTGTTAACTGAAAGTACATACTGTAGAAAGTAATTCACGTTTAATTGTGTGCAATGCAGAAAGAAGCAATTACTGGTAATAGCTCTTCTGCTTGACTTTTTTGCATTGATCATCAGAAACAGCTTACCTGTTATTAAAACTTATTATTATTATTTATTTTTAATGAGAATCAAAATTGGTACTTAAAATCATTGATCATTCCAACTTAAAATAACTTCTAATCAGCTATTACTGGTACCTCTAATGGTTAGCATGCAGTTAACACTTAATTGTCCTCAGCTATGTTTCTACAACTGAAGATAAGAAGGTCAATACAGAATTATTTATAACTGTCTGATCCAGGTGATAACATACCTGTCAGGACATATTGCAGGATTGATGGATGAAGTTTGTGTATTTTTGGCAATGTTGATGACAGCAGCAAAAGATGCTCGGCTATCACATGAGACGATCATGAGGTTATAAAACAACCACCCCAGGGACCTTGTAATAGCTATAAAAGTAATAAAAATGTAAAACACTGAACAGGTAATTGAAGTTTCAGGAACCTCATTTTGACAGCAGCAGTTTTGATTTATGAATTTACTGGTACTTGATTTTATGAAATATAAAATAAAGTGGAAATAGTCATTATCCCATTAAAGGTAGTGAGGCTATGAACCTTTTGTTTTAATCATCTATCTGTCTTGAAATGTGGTTAACCCTTAGCTTGATACATTTTTTTAAAAACCCATGCGAAATTCTCAGTTTTGTGTGTGTGTTTATTTGCTGTAATATTATATATGTTACATGTCAGGGTTCATATACTTATTAACAGAGACAGAACAGCAAATAGTGTAGTTGATCAGACTGTTCCCAGCAGGGAATATATTTATAAATGTTGATATAATAGTTCTTTTTTTAAGTATAAAATATGTAAGGACTTAAATTGTTTTAGTTGAACAATAATATTGTGCCTTAAAACCAGTTTCAATGTACAAGATCATGACCTATTTAACACTCACATGCTTTTAAGACAGCAATTTTAATATAGCATAATCTATGTGAGGAGTGTGACCATATACTGGTAGGTAATACTTTATGGTCCAAGAGCTAACCCTTAAGTGTACCAGCATAAGATTACTGGTACTTTGAATCATGGTGTGGATTTGGCTTCAAACCCATTACCTCCCACATATGAGGCTGATCATCTACTAATTAACTATCATCACTGATTTACAGATAAAAGTTGTTGAACATATGGTGTTCAGGAAGAACTGGACACTGACGGGTCAATCTCAAGATGGTGAAGATCTCCATGCTATGGTCACATATTGGATTTACATATTTTATGATCTCTGATGTGCACTAAAAGTTTGAGATGTTTGTTTCATCTTCTTCCTGGTTCTAATTTCAGTGTGGGAAAATTAAAGATGATACAGATAGTGAACACTTGTCCCAGTGGAGTTTTATTAATTTATTAAGGTGTCTAGTTTTATTAATTGTTTACTTTTGATTAGGGAAGTTGTATTAAAGTTTAGTTTGTGAGTTCACTGTGCTCTGTATGTTCATAGAGGAGTATTCTGTTGAAAGAAGAGGACATTGGGTAGTGAATTATCTGTATTAAGGTGAGTTGTTGTGGATTCCTTTGTGTTTAATGCTAAAGATGCTTGTCTTGTAGTGAATTGGAGAAGTATTGTGCTTAAAATATAACTGAAAGGTTTATTTTGTGTTTTAGATGGAATTCCTGGTGCATCTTTAAATATACTAAAGCACAAATATTTTCAGGGATTTTCTTGATATTCTAAAACAAGTTGACAATGAATGGATTATTAAGAGAAGAACTGTTGTAAAACATTTTATATACCCACACCCCAGGTAGTGAAGATTTAGAATTTATATGATGTCACTTTGTCCATCTGTCTGTCCCAATTGTGGTTAATCACTATGAAATAGAAGGGTAGTGGAGTGGTGGTATTAATTGCTCTTGGTGTTTTCTATAGTTTATAGGGATCTATTAAATCATTCAGTTTAAAGCCTTATTTTTAAGAGATAGTATTAGAAACTTTAAACAACTTCTGTTTATTGCACCATCATCATTTACAATGTTAAATTATTTACATCTAACTGAACACATCATACCGATTGGATAGCTTTAAAATAGAGAGCAAATACCTATTCCTTTGTGATAAATTATGACATTCTCTTGTCCACCCCTGGGAAATTAATTGCTACACTAATCAAGTGTAAATGGCCTTAAATAGCTCAGATTATTATAAATCCCTTTGATGTCGGAGTTAAAAGGATGGAGCTTTCTTGTAAGTAGATATTGGGGGAAATTATAGCCATAATAGATTATGTTTTAATTTCCTGATAAAGTATGTGTTTCTTATTCTCTTTGTCTCTCTCTCTAGCAGCAATCCCACACCAAAACCGCAAGCTTAAATAAGCTTGCGACAAGTTTGCGACAAGTTTGCGACAAGATTGCGGTAAGATTGCAACCAAGCGTGTTGCAATCTTATTTAAGCTTGCGGTAAGATTGCGATAAGAAAGCCGCAATCTTAAAAATAAGCTTGCAAGTTTGCGATAGGAACCATTACGATCTTGATTGCTCGCTTGATTGCTCGCTTGCAAGCTTGCGCGATCATGCCAAGCGAGCGGTTTGGCTCGCTTAGAAGCTCGCTTGCACGCTTGGCAAGCTTGCAAGTTTGCGATAGGAACCATTACGATCTTAATTGCTCGCTTGCAAGCTTGCGCGATCATGTCAAGCGAGCGGTTTGGTTCGCTCAGAAGCTCGCTTGCACGCTTGCAAGGTTGCGATAGGAACCTTTACGAGCTTGATTGCTCGCTTGCAAGCATGCGCAATCATGCCAAGCGAGCGGTTTGACTCGCTTGCTCACTTATCCCATGCGTGCGGTTTGGCACGCTTGCAAGCTTGCGCTATCATCCCAAGCTTGCAGGATTGTTCACTTAATAGCTTGATCATCCCAAGCTTGTGGGTTGTTTTTTTCTTGGCTTGATCAAATTCGTTGAGTGGATAAGGTTGTGGATAGATTGACATAAATAAAATCACTAGATAACATTTGTGGTTTTCACCTAAAAATCTGATACAACAAAAAATTTACAGGGAAAATAACACAACAGAAAGATATCACTAGATAACATTTGTGGTTTCACCTAAAAATCTGATACAACAAAAAATTTATAGGGAAAATAACACAACAGAAAGATACTAAATATATTCCACTTTAATTAAAGACAATGGCAAAAAACACAAAGAACAAGTGGTCATTTATTAAAGGAAACAAATAAAAGATGCTTATCAATTAATTTATATTCTTAACCCATATCTCGCTAAGCACTTATTATTAATATGAGAAAGCATGACAAGCCATTTTCGGTAGTCTAGCAAATAGGATTTTAACTGATTAAATCAAACTTAAGTATCTATTTATCATTAAGAATAATGCACTCAAGAAATAGTACCACAGGTATTGTGTTCAAAAACAGTTCATAGTCAGATCTTGTTGATTTCTCAGATGACAACTCCAGTTCTGCTTGAGAGGATCTTGCATCCTTCCTCTCACCTGCACAGCAAATGTATTTTTTCGCCAATTACATCTGAAAAAGAAAAAAAAATCCAACATTATGCATTATTTAAATTTATTTTTTTATTACCTGATTTTTTTATTTAGCAATGTTAGACCTATTTAGTATGTGAGGGTCTTGTGTTATTTGCACCACACAGGCACCTTATGATTTTTCTGTCAAATTATGATACAGAATAAGTGTTCAAAGATTGAAAGAAATAGATTGGAAATTTTACCAAAAAACGGAAATAAACAAAAAACAAATTTAGATGCTGACACAAACTTTTACAGCTCTGGTCATGATGCAAACTTGCCTATTCTTTAAAACAGCAATTTGAAAACAGCAGCAAATAACAGGAGCTATAGGCAAAAGCACCCCCATATTTTCTATGTTTAAAGCCTGAGCTGAGAAATGCTGAACTATCAAGTACAGCTTAACGAAATACTATCTTGGTTACTTTATAAGCATTAATATGCACAAAGGGGTAAAAGTAAAACACCAGACCTGGTAGCGCAATCAGTAGAGTGCTGGCTCCTGGTACTAGAGGCATCGGGTTCAGTCTGGGCTGCAACATACCAAAGTCATGTTAAATGGTAGTGTTATTGCTCCCTGGCTAATACTCAAGCAAATAGACAGGTAATTCTATGACTGGTCAGTCAGGTGTCAGGATAATGTGACTGGGTGTATCATGCCAGGTGTTCATGGCATGCTATAATCAGTAAAGACAGCTCTATATTGATTTCGATTGAGCACTGTCTTCAAATAAATTAAATATTGTTGGTGGTTTGATTGTTTATTGGGTTCATTGTGCCACCAACAGTAGTATTTCAGTTATCTGGAGACGGTGTTCACTTGAAGCCGATATAGTGCTGCCTTCACTGTGTATAGTATGCCGTGAACAACTGACATGATACCACACGCAGTCACATTATCCTGACACCAGGCCAACCATAAACACACAGATAAAGCCAGTAAAATCAAAATGTAAGTTATTACAGCAAGATTTTTTTTTATTAATGTAAGTGAATACAGAGAACAAAGGAAATTGAAATTTAAAATATACTAATTAATTTTAATATTATAATATTGCAATCAAAACAGACTTGCTGACTTGAAGCTCCTCAACCCTTCACCGCGTGGGTTCGAGTCCTGGTAGGGGTGAGAACTTTCATTTAGGGAGGTTTTCCTCCACCAATAATTACCTGGACGTCACCAATATGGCCATAAATGTGTCAGTGCGATGTAACAATAAACATTTACAAAATCAAAACAACATGCTTTCCCAACAATGACAACTTCATGTACAAACAGCTGTGCCATGCAATTAATGATTAACACTGTAAATGCTAAAAAATAGCAAATGCATTAATACAATAACTGGTACAAATGGTCAAAATGCTGCATAGTTATCTTTGTACCTTTTCAACTTTTGTCTGTCATCCATGCGTTGCTCTTCACTGACTTCCTTATTGACATCAGTCTGCAATTCCGATTCTTTTTTGTTCACTTGCATCTGGCTGTTTCAAACTATTACAGAAAATAAAATACTTTACATGAGTGGCAATACCATACAAGCAAACACAGTTTATGATGTGCTCAACCATCATGTACAAGTTATCTTGGATATCTATTACAGGTGACCTAAATTTATTTTTTAACACAACAATGTAATCAACAACAAAAATATTGTGTTGCCACTTGAAACCGTTTTATGTGCCTTTATTCCTATAGTATAAAATGTATCCTTGTGTAAACTCAGAAATATCCGGTAACTGGATATTACCGTTAATCGGGTCACTCTAAAAAAAACAATATTACAAAAATGTCTTACGTTCGAACTTGTCAGAACCTTATCAACTCTAACTGAAGCATAAATTAAATATACAGTAGATAACAAATGTTTATGGAAAAGTCAACGGTTTCAGAAAACGTTTGTGATAAGAAAAAACTAAAGTGAAATGTCGGAACTGAAAAAAAAATGGCGAAAATATTTGACACGTTAATTTTGCATTCTAAACAGTTAATGTACTAAACTCACTACGTTAAGAAAACCTGATTTAAAATATGTTGCTTCTTATACTTGTTTAAGTAGATCAATGTCTCACCTCTGCTTAGCAGTCCAGTGAAGGAAAGTCGATTTCTTCATCTTTTTCATCACATTTTTTGCATCTCGTTGAAAATTGGCGCGGCCGGAAGTGTAGACTGTGCTGTTGTAAATCGGGACCCCTCGGCGATTTCTTCAGTTATTTTCCGAAAGTTACGATTGACTTTTACTGAATCACCGTAAAAGCGACTTTCAAACTTGTATTATTAAATGGTGTTTATTCACATTCCCAATAAAGTGAGAGTGGTTTTAACATGATACTCTACTGTCTGTTCTGTAATTTTTTTTGTCCTACTAGATATTAGACTGTAGATCTGCTTGACCAGGTTTTCGAAAGACAACAACAACAAAAAAAAAGTTATAAAAAAACTGACTTCTTTGGAATTGGATCATTTTTTTACTGAGCTATTATTACCAAATGTTTTGTAGCTGTCTTAAATGATAACATAGTTAAATATTGCTTTTGTGATCAGTCAGGTCAAGGTCACTGTAACTTAATTAGCAGTTTGCTTTCCATGTCTAGGCAGGATATATATTGATATCAGATGTAGATATTGATATCAAATTTGGTAGTTAGCTTGTTTATGGGATACCCAAGTTTGGAATTGTTTTTGTTGTCCATTAGTTTGATGGACTGAGTCACTGTTACTAATTAAATTTTATTTTGTTCCTGTTCATTATCTTCTTTTTTGAGGATTGATCAAGTTAAGTAGGTAACTAGCTATCTCATGGGAAGAATTAATATGTTTAGAATTGCTTAAGGGATCAATTGTCGTCAAGACAAGTTATAAAATATATTTTTGGATTTTCTATAAATAACTCAAGACAGGAGTAAAGTAGTGTTACCAAATTACTTTCTAGGGAGAGTAAGTCTGGGACTGTATTGTATATGGTTGTGTGATCTCTGTTTAATAATAAATAATGACAAAATAAAGTTTAAAAAATTGGCAATTAGTACAATGTATTTGGAGCTATTTTATGTCACATTCAGCCGAGCTTTTCTCATAACCAACTGTCCATCTAGCTGCATCAACAGTTTGCTCGTAATCACTTTAAAGGCTACCGTTTTGATCCTATCTTAACCAACGCTGGTCAGAATGTCATTAAATGTTTGTCTGTATAAAATCTTGGATGAGTTAATAAATAGGTCACATGATCAAAAAGTAGGTGACTTAGTCAAATCTATAAAAACCTTGAGAACAAGACTTTTTGGGGGCCTAATCTTCACAGAACTTGACCATGTTTCATGTCTCTTTCAATGTTATTTATTTAAAGAAATACAAAATAAATTTCTTAATGTCTTGGAATAATTTTATACTTGCAAGACCACAACCTATCTGCAATCCTTATGTTAATTAATTTTAAGCTTGCAAGACCGCAAGCTTATCGCAATCTTTAATGGAATAGAAGATTACAAGCTTGCAAGGCTGCAAGCTTCTCGCAATCTTAATGGTATTTAAGATTGCGAGAAGTGTGCGAACAAAACCAAACCGCAACCTTAATTTCCAAGCAAGCGAGCGTGCTCGCATCCGCAACCATAGAATTTAAGAAATGCAATCCTATTAAGATTGCGGCAAGCTTGCGCAAACTTGTCGTAAACTTGTGACGAGCTTGTCGCAAGCGAGCGTTTTGGTGTGGGATCTATCTTTTTCTTCTAACAATCTCTCCTAACCAGTTCTGTCTCTTTTTTTTTTCTTAGATGGTATTCTCATGCTTGCTCTCATTCTTTCTCTCTTTGTATTTTACTTTTCAGTCTTTTTCTGATGTCTAACATATTTATAATGTTAAGGCAAATAATGTAGATCCAGATCAGCCAGGTCCCTTGTGGTAGCTTGCTGATCAGGATCTGTACTATTTGCTGCTGAGTTAAGGAATGTCTGATTTCATTTGCATTTAGTTATAAACCAAAATCTAAGAGTTCAGCTTAATATTTACCAATGTAGCAAGCAAATGGTTAAGTCAGTATTTCAATAAATCACTCTTCCTCTCTGATGTTGAAATCTTTTAATTTTTATTATTTTCACCTTCCTTTCTTTATTTAAGACTTTTTTCTTCCTTCTCTATCTCACCCTGTTTTGTTCTCTTTTCTATTTATCAACTTATATCGTTTTTTTTTTCTTTTTATATAGTTGTCTTTTTTACCCCTCTTTCTCTGATGTCTCCCACCCCCTCTCTCTATCTCCAACCTCCCTCCCCTTCTGTCTTTCTCCCTCCCTTCTTCTAACTCTCTTTACATATCTCCCTCCCTCTTCCCCCTCTCTTCGTCCTCTCTCTTCATCCTCCTCTCTCTTTGTCTCTCATTCTCTTTACCTGGTTTCTTAATTAATCCTTGCTATCTTAGCCTAGCCTTTATCTTAAGTCTTCTATGTCATGATAGCTAAAGGGTTGTGTCCTTGAAGTGTCCTTATTTGCTATGGGTTTACTGGTATATGGATTGTTCACAGCCTAAAGACTGCCAGGTTTACAGATATGAATTTTTCATTTGTTTAAAATGAAGTAAAAGCAACACTTTATGCATAAGCAGTGAATGCTATGAAAACGTAAACAAATATTGTTAGATGTACAAACCTTACACACTACATGCAATATGTATTGTCCTTTTTATGTGTGCTGTTTCAATAATGCTGTATGTACTGCTGTTTGTCATTCCATCCATTGTTCTGTTTGTACTTTTTTCTGCATTTCATGCTTCATCATAATTATGTACTAGCTCACTGGTATTTGATGATTATTTCATTCTTTGCCCCCTGTATGTTTTCTTATTTTCATAATTATTGACCGTTTTCTTTCAACAATTTAAACATGAATATTGAAATTGCAGTCATGTCTGTATCAGTAATTTCTCCTTGCAGAAGAAGAAGACCACTCATGCTCTGCAGACAGTATTAAACTGCCAATTATTAATTCCTCAATTAACAAATTTCCAACCCTTTTATTGCCAAATATGGGGTTAATGGGTCTTAAAAATGTTCACCAATTTTAATATCTCCATTCAGATGTGATAACAATCTAGAAATTGTCCCTGGAGTACTACTATCAGATGACCACCTGTCGTGCATGTTTACGGTTGTCATGGCAATGGCAGGTGGCAGCGTACTGTTAATCAAACATCATCTCTAATGCCTTAATGCACCGGACAGTCCGAAGTTCAACAACTTCCATCTCAGCACACTCCGCTGACCATATAATTGATAATGCAAGATGACACTGTCAGCCTTGTGGGGTACTCTATTTTTCACTAGGATGGTACAGTCGTACCCAACCAATGTTGTATAAGCTGTTCCCTTTACCTTTTAGTTAAGAAATAATTGATGTACACTAAACATTAGCCAAATATGGTACTAGTATCACTTCAACTTTTGAAATGAGTTTGAGTTACTCAGCCTTGTAAAACTAATTTCGACCGCCTATGGTTTTAAACAGGCACCAGATCCTGTTAAATGGTAAAACAAATTTTCATTGGTTGAGTCACTTAAAACGACAGGTGAAATAATATACTGCCCTATTAATGACAAAGTTATTAAAGGATCATAGGGTGGTTTTAATGATAATTATTGGTGGGCGCGTGTAGGTCATGTTTATTTATTGTCAGTATATGGGCACGTGGCGGCACAACGCTACAATAACTAGAGTTATGAGCTTTTGTTGGGAGGTGCTGATTAAAAAGATCACAGAGTGCAGAAAAACTGTTAAGACCTTACAGGATTTGCTCAAGTATGCATGAGCAATTTTGAGTGTGGGTTTGAGCAGGTGGAGATACACTGTAGCTCATCTTTTTATGAGATAAGGTCACTGTCGCCATCATGCCATCGTCCACCTCATCAACAGCCAATTATAAAAAGCCTTGGAAGATGATTTAAATACAGATGAACAGATGTGGTAAAAGATGATGGTGATGGTGATCTATTTGCTACCTTAAGGCTTTGTCTCTTTGTAATGTAAAACATTTTGCGCCAAATTTCAATTTAGAGTCAGAAACAGACAGTAAAGTGATTGTAGCTCAGTTTTTATTTTTTCAAAAAGAAATTGAATAATTTTGCCATAGCTAAACATTTGAGGATTATAGGCAAATTGAGTTTTTGCTAACAGTAATAATTGTTAACCCTAGAAAAGTTTTAAATGAAATTTATTTACAAAGAAGTTGATTTATATAATGCAATTGATAAAAGCACTTTATGCAGGAAAAACCCCAATATTGTATAAAAGTTCATTTTGAGGTCACACTTTAAAAAAAACAAGAAAGCAATATCTATTTTTATTCATAGATCATTATTAAGATGTGTGTTTTTGCAGACTGCCAAATCACTGTTTAAAAAAAAGTATGCTACATGTATCATAATTTTGACTGACTTTTTGCATGCAGATAAAAATAAGTTACATTCAAATATGTTGAAAAGCAGCATACTTATTGTTTTCTAATTAATTTATGACCTTGAGTTGGAGGTGACATGACAGTGTTTACATATCATGGTGTCATGGTGACAGACTCATCAACAGCTAGTCGCCATCAAGCTCCTGCAACACCCTGATCTTATCATTGTTACTCCAGGGGATGTCACCAAAAATATGTTACTCATGTGCAACATATGTTGGGCCCATGTGGCAATGGAACTTAAGATAGACACTTGTTTTTTTTTTACATGGACTCCTTCAAAATATTACCCTATTTTGAACCATTTTGGCCTAGAAACAACTGAAATATTTCATTAATAGACGTGTTTTCTTTAAATGTGACATTCTCTAAAAACCCTTGACACATTTCCTGTCATATGATAACCTTTTGATACATTAAGATCTCTTCATTCAAAAATTGAAGTACATTTGATGTCATTTATTATCTGGATCATTTTCATCACAAACTTATGCAAAAAAAAACAAAGATCTTATTTTTCTTAATAGATACTGATTGCTTAATAATATACTGTAAAAACATTTTTAAAAGTACAACTCATTATTTTTTATTCACTTACCTTTGCCCCCTTGGATAATTGTAAGTGCAGACCAGACATTTGCCGCCCTTCAAATATCAAGGTTGGACGTTTGCAACCCCCTGTCAAAATGAAAAGGCGGATGTTTGTCCCCCTCCCATATTTGTTATATGGCGGACTTTAGTTTGAACCTCTCGGGGTCAGTAATGTGCAATATTCAAGAATTTTAGGAAAGTATTACTCACTACAGTCACATTTCATCATTAAAATGATTATCTCACATAAACATAGCACATGCTGTTTTGCCAAAAACAGGCACATACACAATGTCGCATAATATAACAATTTTTATTAAAATTATTATTATCATCAACATCATCATCTATTTCATTTTTGATCATGCAAGTTAAATAGTCTTTTGAATAAATGGCTGTGTTAAACTTTTTTATTTTTGGCTGTTTAAAAAAGAATCAAGGTTTTGATCTTGTTTGTAATGTTTCTCCAACACCTTCTATACTCCGCAGTATTTGACAAAAGTCCTTTACGATTCCCCTGCCCATTAAAGGCTTTTAGGGTCCTTTCTATTGAATAATGCTGGTTTATATTTGGCCTGTCTGGAGACATGAATAAGCAGAAATTTGAAACAAAAAGATAGTTTGAAAGATACAGGCTTGTACCATACTGTGTGTACCACTGTGACACCTATTAAAATTATCTCAAAAAACTTTAAAAAGAGTCATTCAAAACTTAAAATTACAAATAGTGATACAGAAACAAAGCAACTTTTGTGTTCTGATAATTTTACTTACTACACATTTAGTGAATATATTGTAATATATTTATGATCTTATCTTGTTTATTAATATTTGTCTACTTATTTAATACAATAAGTCCAGTACTATAGTACTTTAATTGTTATGTCTAAACACATACTAAGAAAACTTCAATAGGAAAATGAAGCTTTACTCTATAGCTTAGTTTTTGAAAGATACTATCATATGTCCAACTGCTACTGTTGATATTGATGATAAAAATAATAGCAATAACAACAGCCATGATGATCATGTGGTGATGATTCCAGGTAGTGTTGGTAGCTTAAATAATAAGTAACAGGAAATGGATTAAAAATTAAGCCCCCAACTAATGACTAACAATTATGGCTAATTAATTGCTGTTATATTGCCGAGCTTATTACACTTGTTACAAAAGATAACAAGAAGACAAACATTGTTTTGCCTGGGGGTACCTTTCCCAGGGGATCGAGGATGCCCAAAGGCAAATCTCCATCTGTCACTCAACCTTCGTGGCTACTGGGACAGGAAAAGGTGTTGGCTTCTGAATTAGGGGTAACACGTTATCGACCAATGGAATTCAAGTATGATGACTTTTGGGAGTACAGTGGGGTGGGGGGTCCTTCACTTCAACTTAGGGCAGCTGTTATTTTACCTGCGTTACTGTTCTCTTTGTAAAACTCTTTATGAAACTTGATATCTTCTTTTGGATTCTCAATTCAGTCAACAGTCTTTGTTTTGGGATGTGAGGCATGATGTTTCATATTATTGAGGGACATTTAGAGGAAAAACGGTGAAGAAGTGTGTATCTAGTTTAAGGGCAGTGCTAATTTGCTTAGAAGTGACATTATAAATATAATAGGTAAAAGTCTGTTTTAATTGGATGGTGTTGATATTTCATGGTGTGGATATCTTTTGTTGGCAACATGATTTGACTGGTGATAATACCTTTATGAAGAATGATTGAAATTACTTTTAAGTACTGGTAATAACAACAACTACCATAAAAGACCTGGAATTGTATTTGTTGTTTAAATAATCTGCCAGTGTATAATAACATTGTAATACTGCCTGCAAAGTTGTCATAAGCTGTTTACAGTGGAATTTTTGCCAGAAAGGTGTGAAAATAGTGTTGGGTAATAAAAAGGGCCAAGTTGAGAAAATAGGTCCATCTTAGCGCAAAGGTGTGAGGGCATATTTAGCTTCTCACCTTCGAACTTTACCTGCAAAATATTTATCATACTTGTGGATCATTTATTGGACTTTGTCACCTGGATGATCAAAAGTGATATTGATATTTCGAGTCTATATTCTGATATAGCATTGGGCTTTGAGGAGAAGTCACCTAAGGCTTAAAAAGTCAGACTACAGTGTTGTATTTGAAAGCATGTTGTGTTATTTGCTTATCTGCATACACAACATATGGTGGGGGCAGGCGGTCCCTTTTTGTATTGAATAAGCTGCGACAAAAAGCATAGATCATGACATTAAGGTTTTGAGTAAAACTAGAAGCTGGTACAAATGGTGTATAAGCAGTGACAGGAGGTAGTTTAACATTACATTTACCAGGTATAGTCTCAGTGAACATGACAATTCTCTAGTGTGTAACAAGAGAAAAAAAACATTTAACTGAAGGTTAGAAAGAGATAAAAGTGGAATGAAATTACATATTGGAACAGTTGCAATGTAATTTAATACTGGGTGGTTGATACATTTTTGTCGTATCATTAACCATTATTAAACATCAGTTTAGAAGAGAAAATCCAGAAAGACCTTATTGCCTTAAGCTAGTATTTATAACTTGAAAGAAAATGGAAGTTTTGCCAGTGCTTGGAAAGAACGAGTTGATAAAAGCTAGTCTTAAGATGTTAAAAAATGTGAAAAAGTAAGTATAATTTCAGTTTTCTCTCTGTTTTCTGTCTCTTTCTGTTTTGTCTTGTTCTCAAATGATTTTATTCATACATTTGATACTCTTTTTGTTTACTTGCTTTAAAAAATATTCTGCCAATAGATTATAATTGTGTCCAGCAGTATCTATCTCTATCCTAAGTTCTGTATTCATCCATTTGTCTTTATTCATCTACATTGTATCTGTCAATCAGTCTGTCCAGCTGTCTATATCCATCTGTCAGTCCATCTATCTGTGACTCCATCTGTCTATCCATCTATCTGCCTATACACCTTTCTTGCTAACCATCTACCTGTCCATCCATTTATCCCGTTCATCCAACTTTGTAGTTCTTTTAACAGTTAGTTGAGTCATCTGTCTATCCATTTATCTTTCCATTCATCTGCCTAAAAAGTCTTTCTTCATATTTAAAGCTCTTCATGATTGTCATCATTTTACCAATAACCTTTCACAATGTGATTTGTATTTCTGTCTGCTTAAACCTGAAGTTGTTTACAAACTGATGGAAATACAAAGTTCTCATTCAGATTTAACATCAATCTACTGCTACTGTTGGCAGATAAAAGTCATTCAATGGACAAAGATTAAATACACTTCCTGTAAATTTTTTAATTGTATCTTAAGGTTTCCTAAGTTAGTACATCATTAATTCAAAGCTTTGAGAAGTCAAGAGTCAAAGTAACACATTTTAACCTGAGAGTCACTTGCCTTGTTGAGTCACTGTAATTGTCAATCAAATACTAAACTAACATATTAAAACAAGATTTGTCAGGTGCCATCATTTGTCAGGCTGTCTATAAACTGGCAACAGAAATCTCTGTGATTATCAAGATAGTCACTAAAATACTGTAATATCCTTCACCACCGAGCCAGCACTTCTAGTCACATGGATTAGCTGACCCTATCTGAAGACAGTCAATAAATTAGTGAAAGATTAAAGCCTGTACAATCCTTGTAAGGTGACATGATTTTATCAGATATGTTATGAGGAGCGAGAAGAGCTTGAGTCAACACTGTGGTTTGGGGAATTTCTTTGTCCATAAAGAAAAGCTTTTATTTTTGGCACACTCCCCTCTCAAGTACAGGAAATCAAGACACTTTTTCACAAGCCATTGCAGAGCTTCAATTTCCGGCTCCTTTTATAAAATAGTCGAAAACTGAATTTCATTTTACTGCACATTCTAATTGTGATAAATTGAATAAATATTTAATACCCGTAGCAGTATAGAGCCTTGAGACATGTGTTTGTGTCCTTGTGTTTGATCTTGTATATGGATGGACTTCCGCTATTAAAAAGAATTGCTTTTGGTGAAGAGAGAAAGGGAGGGAAAATCTTGTCTAATTGCTTAGGGAAACTCTCAGCTGAATGAACATTTTATCAATAGGTTGTTGCAAATTTGTGTGAATCTCCACAAAATTGAGCAAATATCATTATTATCTCAATTTTAACACATAATATGATGGGTTATTACTCAGTTTTAATTGAACACTGAAGTGCTCAGGTTTGGAGGCTAGCTTTGTGACATTTATTAATCTGGATGACTCAAGCTGCTAAAAGAACCATATTTTTTTTCCTGTAAATATATGTTTTGTGTAATTGGTTTGTAGTGGTGCATGTATGTCACAACTTGTAAATTGGTTGGACCATCATCATGTATAGTTGGAGGGCTACTAATCTAAGGATTTCTTTGCCAAGAAAAAGGTATTTATTATAAACAATTTAAGTTTTTAATTATTATACAGTGGATTACTTGATATAAGTTTTCATTTATATTGTAACCTGAAATTTCTAAGATTGACTGCCATACTTAATATGTAAATAATTTTTTCTAGTGTTTGATAAGACCATGCATGTCATGTTGAAAATGATACATATAGCTCTTAATGTTGTGTTTACAGGGATTTTGCAACTTTTTTTTTAATTCACCACATTTTGTTTATTCAGACAACATTGTGTTGTTTGTGTGACAAAAAAGTAGTTCTATGTATTTCTATGGTTAAACATAATATAAAAAAAGTCACACAATGATTCTTTTGCAGAACAAAATCATCAGATGTCTACACTAATACATGTATATCTTTACTGTTTAAATTATATGTGCATGTGTTTATTAAATGCAACACTAAGCAAACAACAAATGAAGAAATAAATCCCCCTTTAGTTTATGCAAGAATGCAGCGTCCTGACTCTAGTGTGATATTAATAGCAACAGGTGAAATAGACATCTTTTCCTGTTGAGGTAATGGGGGTCAACCTGTCTTGGTTCTTAATCTTAAACCTGTTCACTTCATTTAAAAGAAAGTTGTTATGTTAAAGAAAGACACAATAAATATGTATGGCACACAATTATTTCACATATTGACAAAATGGTGAAATGACAGAGGGAATAACAATAAAATGTTTGATCTAGAGTTACACGGATCTGATAACGGTTATTTAATCTTGTGACATAACCTCACATATTCTACGAACTTAGTAGTTTTTATCTTCTGAGATAACATCTGAACAAGGACATATGATTTAGTATGATATCAGTAAATACTGAAACTGTATGATTAGATAACTTCACTTCAGTATTACCTTTGATGCATTTATATGGTGGGAATATAAAGACATCAGCTACATATGTTAGTTCATAGACATTTGAAAATCGTTGACAAACACTTGCAGATTGTTACGAGACAGTGATTAAATAAACCATGAGTTATAGTTTTCCATTTCGAAGGAGGAAAAAGTTTCCATGGAACTTACCGTGAGTATTGATTGAGACATTCTAAGCTGGAATATATGTAACATGTACATGAAAGTGGCTTAATTGTCACATTATTGGAAGGCTTGTTAATAATGCATTTAGCTCGAACTGTCCAATCAATGAAGTGAATAGAAATATATTTACATAAAAGTGCTGCAGTGCTGCTGTCACATTGTTATTCTGCCAGTGACTTGTGTAGATCAGGCTGTCTATTGATGAATCCTAACATGGTGGTACTTAAATTATGAAATGAAGGGAAAAAGAAAGTAACATGTAACATGAAAATAAACAAAGGGAAAAGTATTTTCCTCACCTGACCAGCCAACCATGTTAATTACCAGGCAAATTTAAACTAGATTTAAATACATATGAAGATTCATATGACAATATGTTTTAAGATTTTTAGAAATTTTAGATGTATTTTTGTGGTAGGCAGGATTATGTCTAAACATTTTAATTGTTGTAAATGTAACAACATTTTTGTTTTACCTCCATACATTCAGATGAGTATGACAAAAGTCACCCCCAATGAAATCAGGAGATGAGGGTCTGTCTGACTTAGAAATATGACTGGAGGGGATTTTTATAGAAAGATTTTTGACTCTTTATGCAAAAATGCATGGAAGACATTGTGTCTGGATGGAATTTTGTATGTCCCCCATTGTGAGCAGATACCTTACATATAGGCCTACATTATACAAGTACTCCTGTAAAGATTATTAAATCTTTTCCTCTGATTCCATTTTAAAAGCTTTCATCAGTCTGTTGAATAGTTTAAATAAAAGAGGCCAAGATCCCTTTATTTCCTACCCGTAAACCTAGCTCAATAACTCCACTTTCCAAACAGTAATAAAACCAGAACTCAGCAAGCCAAATACTTGTGGTTTGGAACAATACCAACTGATTAAGGTCAGAACCCCTTTGAAGAAAAGTCAAACAGTCAAAAGTCATTAAGCCACTTCCTGGGCACAGCCTTGCAATAACAACAAGTGTGTAAGTGCTGCTGTTTTATGACAGGGCTGCTGGTAAATGTGAACTTTGTTAACAAGGTTTTCTGTTTGTCAGTAGTAAAAAGACCATTTCAATGGTTGCCTCATTAACTTCTATGAAAGTGTTTCTTCTATGGTATTTTGCAGTTTTGTATTGATAAGAGTGCTGTGTACTGTGCAGTTACTGTCCAACAAATGGATTCTTTTAGCAAGACCTGTTTTTATTGGTTGATCAGTATTTGATTTTTTAGTTTGTCAATAACATTGCCATTAATGGCAAAGCAAAACCACCAATTAGAGAGGCTCTAAACTTTACTAGATCAGCATATTAATTGTATTTTGCACATCTCACAAGTGTCAGGTTAATTTACATTTTGAGATACTTGATATATAAAAAAAACATTTGTCTGGGTAAGGCCACTTATGCGTTCCAGCCTGCTGGAAGGTACCGGACCTGGTAGCGCAATCGATAGAGCGTCGGCTCCACGTACGGGAGGCCCCGGGTTCGATCCCGGGCCGCGACATACCAAAGTCGTTAAAAATGGTAGTGGTATAGCTCCCTTGCTAACGCTCAAGCAAATATAAGGGTAGTTCCACGACTGGTTGGCTCGGTGTCAGGATAATGTGACTGGGTGTGGTATCATGCCAGGTGTTCACGGCATGCTATACACAGTGAAGGCAGCACTATATCTGCTTCAAGTGGACACCGTCTCCAGATAACTGAAATACTGTTGGTGGGACGATAAACCCAATAAACAAAAAAATAAACAAACCTGCTGGAAGGATGAGCCTATTGAACAATCTTGGCTTTAGTGGATTTCAAACTCACACCCATGTACTCCTGAGAGGTTTAAAATTGGTGACTTTACTGGTTTGGCCACAGGTTCTCGCAATTACCATTCAAATCATCTTTGTCCCTTTCTGTACATGTTCAGGAAGGAACCTCAAAGGTAGCAATATTGGCACACTGGGATTCTCGGTACATGCTTAGGTCTTCCTACATATATAATACAGTAGCTCTTGAATATTTACAGAAAGTTCAGTTGCCTCGTAGAAATAATGCCATCAAATAATCAAACTGACTTAGTTTGAACAATGCATTGATGATCCACATCAGACCTTTATAGTTAAATGCAAGATTTAGATTTCCCCACAAATCACTACAACACATAGAATTGGTACTGTAAGGATTCATGCAATTTCCAAAGTTAGCATTTTACTTAATTGTATCCAACAACTTTACACAAGTGTACTGTCTTAGTCAGAAAGTTGCTATAAATTTTAAAAACTTGTTGCAGCTTTCACCTACTCTGTGATTGTTGTACATAGATATGCATCTCGACCCCCACCCCCACCCCCCACACCCGTCCTCCCTCCCTCATCCTCTGTCTCTGTCTCTCTCTCCCTCCCTCCCTCCATCCCTCTCTCCCTAACCTCTCCCCTCCTTTTCTCTGTCTCTCTCTTTGTCTGTCTCTCTCTCTCACACTCTCTCTCTCTCTCCCTCTCTCTCGCACACTCTTGTTTTATGTATGTTAGTTTGTGTTGCTAAGTTTGCATTTCTATATTTCTTACTCTATGTTTTTAAAGTTTCAGTTATGCTAATGTGAAGTCTTATTTGAAATATAAGGAAGATTTTCCTGTAGTTTATATCAAACATAAGGAAGTTGTCATGATACAAGTAGTGAGAATATAAGTTTCACATTAAACCATTAAAGTATATAATTACAGTAGACCCAGGACATTATTGATTGACGCTGTAGATTTATCTTCCATTTGTATAATGATAGTTGTAACCTTGGTAATATAAATGATAAAATGTAATCACATTGCTGTTTATGACATCATTTCACCACAGTGCTATAGCTTAGGACTACTTTTTATAATTGTACTTATTTTCCTGGCTGATTAATCTCGAGGCAATATGATCCTGTACAGTCAACCTTATGAAAAAAGATGGCTTGACCTTGTACTATTGTGTGGTGATAGAAGATAACAAACTTATACTTGGGCCATATTTTAGGGACAACCCCAAAAAACATACAAAAAAACAAAATTAGTGTAAAAATATTTGAAAAGCAGGTAATATATTTTTTGTGTGCATCCGTTGTATGAAAAATGTCTTTTTTTCAATGATTTATCCAGATGAGCCATTGAACATTACTTGAAGGCACAAGTTTGCCCCATTTTTGAACTTTTATTAAAAGTATAAATCAGTCTTTATTATCCTTTTATTTAAACCTTAATAAAAAATGCTGTTTTTCTACCCACAACTTTTGACCCATTTGTTTTTGGGGCGCCAAATTATTATACCCCATCAAATAAGTTTGGAGGGGAGTATACTGGAATCAGATTTTCATCCATCCATTGACACAATTTTGTCTGGGCTTCTTCTTCTACAGTTTTGTGTCAGTTTTGATGAAACTTCAAAATTATCTTGAGTATCATAGGGAATTTTGCACCTATTTTTGCTGTGATCAGATACAAATTGCAGGAGTTATTGCCCCTTTTAACGATATTTCACACACTGATATGAGAGATTTATGAACTTTGAGCTTCATTAACCCTTTGCTGACAGTTGTGCTAACTTTAAAGTTTGATTTCACATTTAATTAAGAATAATTTATGCAGATGATGTATGATATAATTAATTTCTAGCCAATAAGCAGCAAAGTGTACACTCCCGTGTTCTGTCATCTAACCTCAACAGAGACAACATCAACATAATACAACAACAACAAGCTTCAAAGCAGTTTAAAACAGTCATATCCAAGTATCATATTTTGCAAGCCAAACTAGTTTGTTTACATTACTTATCCTGCTACACATAGTTGAAAACTTCTATTTATGATTAAGGGTGAACATAGATGAATTTAAATGACAAGGTTTACTGCTACGACAAATTCACATTCTAAGAAGCAGCATGAAAATGCAAACTGACAGGCATTTCTTTTCTTCATCAGGAAAAAGAAATAAATAAAATGACACCATTGATCAGTAGTAAAATAGTCATTCTTCATTTTAGTCCAACCTTACTTGCTTTCTTTGTCAATCATGCTGTCGTAAATATGTCATGACAAGAGTAAATCACTATCATGGTCCTGATCAGTTGGGTGTTAGTGCCCAAATTTGTGATGGGCTCTCAGTTGTGACAGTTTGGTTGCCCTCGAGGGTAGGACAGTCTGACTCAGTACAATGGGTCAGTTTTAAAAAATAACTTACAGTGAAATTTATCAAAAAATCTCCACTTTGCTTTGTTGAAACTAAGTTCAAGTTTTCCGTGTAGAAAAATATTAGGTGACTTGGGAATTTTTATGTGTTTGAATTATTTCTAGGCTCAATGATTTTGTTACTAATGACAGCTGTCAACATTACTGCTTGCAATTTACTAGTTAAAAAGTTTTTGTAAGTTTCTCTTAAATATTGATTGAACTTCTGTATCTTCTGGTTTATAACATTGAGACATTCTTGCAATGTAATTTGTAACATTTAGCTTTAAAGCATGCATGTTTTGATAATATTTACGCAAATAGTAAAGACTTAATTCTTCCTTTTTTAGGGGGAAGGGGTAATTTTGTTGTAAAAGCAGAGAAGCTTGCCAACTGAATATGAGTTACATTTTTTTTTGTGATATTTTGAGGTACACAAGTTCAGACTTGGATTCATTTTATGTATGTGTTCTCTCAAATAATTAGAACAGACTTAACCTTTTCCTTCATATTATTCTTTTTCTACACTTTAAATGGCAATGTCTTTAAAATTTAATACACTTTTAGTAATGCAGCAAACTTTGAAGATTCTCTACTTTGACACTTTGAATTAACTTTAGAATAAATAAACACTATTGATTGTCACTTGATTGTCTGCTTTTATTGAAACATAAATGCTTAAATAGGTAAAGGCATGGAAGGAGGGTTCAATCACTAAAAGTTAATGAAATACCATTACACAAATGTTCAAAACACTAAGACATTGTCAAGAAAATAATGATAATTTTTTTCTAACAAATTAAAATAAGTTTTGCCATGTCAAATTGCAATTACATTTGAAGAATTACATTTGAGAAAAAAGTTGTTAAAACAGCACATTCTTTTCTATGAAGGCTCATGGCACCATCTTTTTGATGTTCAAATTCTTGACACGTCTTTTCAAAACATGCAGTAACACCTGTACTGTAGTGTGAAATTGTGATTGCAGGGGAGATAACTCTAAATTTGCAATTTCACTGATATGGTAATAATAGTAATCTACCCTTTCATTTGATGCTTATCTCCTGTAGCATAAGTTCACCTCTCCCTGTTTGATGTGCATGATAGGTAAGAGATAATATCAGTTGTTGCATGATTTGTTTTCTTTGTGGTAGAATATTGTTTTTCTATAGAGATGATTGTGTTTTAAGTTGGGTTTAAATGTGATTGATGTTTTGTAGTAGGGGAGACAGTATTTTGGTTATATTAAAAACAAGCTGATGTTTATCAGTTGGTATCCATAGACATCAAAGCTGATATTATAGATATAATGTTTATGATTCCTTATCTGTTGTTAATAAAATACAACATTTGTAAGCTGTTGTTTATAGATGAACATCATTATATAAACTGTCCATCATAAAGAGTTTATTCAAAAGCGAAAATCTGATCACATAGATATGTGTGTTTATGTTTCTTTTGTGGAAGAAAAGGTAAATGGAAAGTATGTCTGTGCATAGATAAATGATATCTCAGTTTCCATTCTTACATTTCCAGATGTTTATAGCAACTACCACATGTACTTTGATTGCATACAATTTTCTAAAAGGTCACTAAGCTATAATTAGGCTGTGAACTTGTTTATAGTTGTGTTCATTATAGTGAATTTGAGTTGTTAAATAAATTCATGGGTTACATACATGACTTTAAAAGGGCTAAGGATCTACAGCCAGTAATGCAATCGCCAAGTTTGTCATCAATGTATGTTCACTACTCCAAGTAAGTCTGTTTTATAGTGTCCTTTTAATGTTTTTTGATGCAGAGTTGAAATATATATTCATTAGAAAAATTATATACAACTATTTTACATTTGTTAATGCCTTTAAGATGACAAAATCCCATTTAATTTAGCATTCAAATGTTTGGATCATCTCAGATCATAATTTATATTGTGCTTGAATAATTACGAGGTGAAAGTTCCAGTGATCTATTTCTGGTGTATATGTGTTGTTCACCTCACGTTTGGGGTATAAATTGTAGCAGGTCATCTTTTATCATGTCACAGTGTGTGTATGTGTTAGACATTAATTATGTCACTTTAACTATCTTCATTACCAAATGTGATTATTATTTAGACATTTATAGAATATCCCATATGACAAGCTTACCACACTGTTTTATTTACAAGAATACATTTTTGTATGTGCTACACATGATTAATATTATGTCTACTAGTACCTCTGCTAGGTTATTATAAGTTTCTCTCACTCAACATGAGAAATACAACTCGATCAGACTTGAGTAAATAGTGTAGATCCAGATCAGTAAGTCTCTATTTCAGTATTGACTGCTATATATCACCATCAATACATATTGTTTCCAATGAAAGCAAAGACTGACAATTTAGTCAGAAGTTGGCTGATCTGACGCTGCACTATTTGCTGACATCTTATCAATATATGTTTAAAGGTTAACAGTTACATTGTTATATTTCCTGAATATTCTAGGAGTATTTTTTTACATGTATGTAGTTAACTGAAAGCATTTACTTACACTAAAATATGTGATAACAATCTTTCCCATGAGAATGTATATTAAGAATAACTGGTGTATATATTTCTGAGGGGTTAAATTCTCCCCTTTTTTGATCAATCATCCCATTATATGCAATCATTCATGTTTTTTTTTTCATCTTTTGTTGTAACTTGTTACATTATGTCCATTAGCACGATGATATGGCTATTATACGTTAAATATTTTTGAAGATTTGCTGATAACATTCTTTTTGGTGAGGAAGAAAAAAAAAAAGAACATTTGAACATACTTTAATGCTCTTACTTTGTTAAGTTTAATATTTTTCCGTGCGCTGAGTTAGCAAGTTGTAAGAAAATGAAATGGACTGCTAAAGCAAAAACAGAAAATGATAAAATTAAGAACACAGATTTTTGTTGAAGGTATTTACTCCCAGAATGACTTTAAAAATGCGCTTTAAAAGAAAACCAATTAAGCATTTAGAAGATACAATGCCCTATTTAAGGCATAATTGTTAATGAATTCCAGCTTGATAATTAGTGGTTTCCTGTATGAACCCACTGAGTGCAGGTATCATGCATATTTAACCCTTCAGTCGCTTTATTATATAAATTTTATTTTATTAACACAAACCAATATTTTCTACAGCTAGACTGTCAAGTAAAAAGCATGTTGCTATAAACTAAGCAACATAAAGTGCAGGTCTAGCTCCCAAACCTGCTCCCAGTGACCAGGTTTTGCTGTACTGGATCTACTTTATACACTACAACTGGATCATTTCCAGTGTGAGCAGGGGAAGAGCTAATTAATTGTGGTTTGTTTTCTTTATAGTCCCTGAGTGCAGATTTCAGGCTGAGTTAAGGGTAGTTTAAAGGAATCATTAGTGGAGAAACCTGTACTAATTAGAGCCTTAGCCATTCAAATGAGTTCATGTTGGTTTCACCGGTAGCTTAATGATTATAGGCATTGGTTAGTGGAACTTACCTCCAATACAGAGGCGCCTTTAGTAGCATCCTGCAGTGGGAGCTGATATTATTTATAGCCAAGTTTTTAGTACTTTTTCTATCATTTGTCTCTCACTTTATTTTTGATCTGTTACCTTGTGTTTTGAAATAAGCTGCTTAAATTCATTTAGTAATGATAAATATTTACAGATTTTCCATGTTCTTTTGACAGTTTGATTAAGAGACATGGTTCACAACATATGTATATCTGGTTAATGAAATTACTGTCACAGCTGGTGAGGTAAAATTAAAAAAAATAAAATAAATAAAATCTTCATTGAAAACAATGACTACATAAACAGTAAATAATTGTCATAAATGTAATCTGTATGTAAGTCCATTTGTGTTTACACTATGCTATATTAGTTTATAATTCATCTGTAATTCATAGTTATTTCCTTACATATTCATGGCTAGCGAATGGTACATATTGACAGACTTTGCAGCAGATAGCAGTATCCTGATCAAGTAGCTCCTGGTAACTTGCTGCTATAGATCTACACTATGTAATTTGTTCCGATCATTGCATAGTCATAACTCGGGAAATATAAATATATTTAATAAATTTATATATTTCAGTTATACCTATTTTATTTCAACATTGTATTAAATGATGTTTTTTATTTGTTTCAGTGGAGGGGTGTTCAAGTGTCCAGAAGATGATACCCCTGTAGATTACGCCACGGTATGTATAGCATATTTAATTTCCATCAAATTGCTATCATACTATGTTAACTTATACAATCAATTGAAGAAACAGTAGACAGTTTACCTTGTTAATTTGAATTGAGCAAAAACTAGACTGGCATAACTAAAAAATGGTGATCGGATAATTAGAGTGTGCACATGCTTTGAAGTACATGCACAGGTATTCACTTTTCTACAGTTTTTAACTCTAAATTAGTAAGGGAGCACATAATAAACGTCTTCTCCGTTAATTGGCCACTATATATGATGCTTGTTGATGTGAGTACCGGTATATCTTTATTATTCATTACAACATTTTCCTTACCATGTTACTCCAATTAAGAGACATAATAATAGCCTCGCCTGAATAATCACTAAATGCAAGAAGGTCCTCTCATTTGTTTTCCTCGGTTTTTATGGTTGTGCTCTATGGAGTGTATGGTATGTTGACTTTTCTGCCTTACTTGTGATATCCAGGTTAACCATCGTCAACAAACACTTTTCTTTTTTAAATAACATATCTCTATAATTATGTATTTAAAGGGATTCTTTTTTAAATAACATATCTCTATAATTATGTATTTAAAGGGATTTTAAGCTTATATTTATGCACAAGTAGAAATGTCACTGTTTGTTACACTGTTTCACAAAAAGAACATGGATAAAAAGTCCAAGAATTCCAACTAAAAGGACCTATCTAGTGTTTGTAATACCTCGGATATTATCTAAGAAGGGAGATAATTTCCATATTACCAATGTACCCCATTATATGCACATTTTTGCCCTTTCTTACAAAGTGTAATGTGCGTAACTTAATTTTTTATCTTTTCTGAAATGGTCTTCTGCTATCCAATATTTCTTGGTGTAACTCTTGAAATAAATAGACATGAGTATGTGAGTATGATTATTCTTTCAGTAAAAGACAGGTCAATATACCTTTTGGTAACCCATAATTGTCTGCCCACTAAAAACCTTTTTATTGCAAGATAGGATCAAGGCATGAAAATCATATTGAGCAGTTTGGTTATTAATATAATTACCGCATACAATCACTTTATATATAGAACTGAACAGAAATGTATGTATTGTGCATGTATTTTAAATTTTGGTGCTTATTAGAGGCATCCCATCGCCAAGTGGATATATTTGCTGACTAAGAACTCATACTAACGTTAGCCTATTTTTGCTTGGGTTCAAGTCCCAGTTAGGTAAAGGACTGAATTTGGGGAGGTCTTCCAGCTGACCTGTCTGAAGTCGTCCTCCGCTTTAATGTCAATTTGGCACTGATGTATTAAAAAAAACGCAAAGGAATGTTGTCTTACCTAAAATTATTTGGAATGATCATTTAACCTTGTTTTCCTTTAATTGGTTATTGTGCTAAGTTGTCAAAAAATAAGATCAGTTTCCGTGAGAGAACAATATCTTACAATATTCCTGTTCCAATTTCTCATTTCTTTTTCTTTAATTCAACAACAACCTATCTAAGAATTCAGCAACACCTCATATAGGTAATTGTTCCATGAGCTTGCAGTTGGCAATTTTTTTCTATTTAAATATTGGATCAATGCCTTTGATCCAGATCATCAATTAGGATCATGTTTTTTCTCAGTTGAATATTTATGAATAACGTGTATTGAAGCTCCTATGGTATGACACATGCCAGTAATATTAACCCTTGTTTAAATTTTTAAATATATTTTCTCTAAGCACAAAAAAACCCTCAGATACTGCAACTATATACTTGACACTGCAATTCTATTACAGTTTAAATATTCAATTGATATTAGATAATTATGCATGTTTAAGTTGTGACTTGTTTTTATCATTATTCATATTTTTATGTCACTGTTTTATAGAGGTCAAGATATCATATTTCAGACAATAAATGCCCGTTGCTGTGAGTTGTTAAGTCCAAGTACAATAGCTGCCAGGTTTTAAGTTACTACATGTGATTTATTCCATTCATTTAGGTCATAATATTTATACTTTGTTTGATAAAAATGAGTTTTATTGAGCTATTATTTATTTTTCATATTGTCTGCATAAGGCCAATATTCACCAACCTTTTTATGAACTTTAGTCAACATATTAACCGTTAGCATACTTACTGGTAACTGTATTTATATTACTTTTGCAAATAGTGCAGATCCAGAAGCTGTTTGATCAGTATCTACACTAGGATAGTCTTTGTCTTTAAGAAAAGAAGGAAGTGCTTGCATGAGGTGTGCCTCTTACTGATTACAACACTTCATGTTTGTCTTTTTGCCCACTGACAGTTCCATTGAGAAACAGTTTATATTTTCATATGGTCTATCTGCCCCAATTCAATTCACGATTCAAATAAAATGGGAGTACTAAATCAATCCAATCAGTATTTTAGTTCCTATGATATCATTGATCTCAAAGCTATCTGATGGTAAAATCACATTGTGTAACCCCATCTTGCTGCTAAAAATCATTCATGAATAAATTAATTGTGTCTTTCTGTTTCCCATCTATTAAATAGACCATGTATTGACTCTTTTCCTGCTATGTTCAGTTTGATCAGACTTATACAAATAGTACAGATCCGGATCAGACAGTTTCCTACTGGGATCTACACTATTGGCTTCAGAGTTACTAACATTATATAAGGTTTTTAGCAGACAACTAAGGCTTTATAATGGTTATCAACAATATAGCATGGTAAGTGTAAAAGTTATCCAAATTCAAGCACCTGCTTGGTCAGATTAAAATACAGGTGGATACAATTACAGATGATTGGATCTTTGATGAGTATTTATGTGCTGTAAATGTGTGAAACAATCTTTTGGATACAGTCTCCAAGTTTTGAATGTCAGAAAATTGAATAGTTGCCTCTAACTGATTTCTGATTGTTAATTAGGTAGAAAATCCTGCCTCATTAATTTACTCTTGCATGTAGAATGGTGTAGAATTGTAGCATCTACTGAGTCACTCTATAAAAGAAGATTGCAAAACAGTTTAAGATCAAGAATGCAGTTAATGACATTTCTTGAGGAGTGTTACATAAAGATAATTGCTTGCAAACTTTAGCTGATCTTTTAAAAGATAATGTCTTGTTTAATTGTTTTATTTTTTAACAAGTTAATTGATAAATATTTCAGTACTATGAAATGGTTTATTAATTAAATAATGTCAAAAATGATATGCTAGGACTTCAGATACTTGTTTCACTTATGATCATTAAAGCCTGCTTTATACATGTACACTTTATAAATGAAGTCATACTATTAAGAATTTTTTCTTTTGAAGACATATTGAATCACACAGGTCTTAATGGTCTTTAATACATATCTTATCCAAAAATAAATAATGTAAATAATGATTTTATGTAGAGCTTGAAACAATCATGATACTGTGAGTAAAATTTTCTTGAGCGCATGCAACATATTGTGAAAATAAAGTCAAGCTGTTTCCATTAGCTTGTATCTGTTTGTTATACCATTGATCCTTTCTTTTACAGTAACACAACAAAAGAAGGTTTGATGTAATAAATGAATTCAGTTTCAGATACCTGGTTTTGTCACCAACATCTGTAACATTTCTTCAGTATTAAGTACTTGGTAACATGTTGTTAATTTATTGCTATAAATTCCAGATGTAGATTCTAGAAACATAAAACCGTGGGGAGTCACAAATGATGGACTGGAACAGATCTTTCTCTATAAGAACTGGTTAACTTAAAATGTGCATTGTGATGGTTTAGTTGTTATTAAGTTTTATGCTTTATGGTGTGTCTCCAGCAAAATTCATTTCAAGATAACAGGAAATTTTAATAAGGGAATATGTGCAAGAAAGTCCAACAAAATGTCTTTTAGCAACAATCACAATTAATTAAAATAGTCTCAATATGTTAGTTGAAATACATTTTGTAAGTTTTCAAGAAATATTGGATTAAGGTTTATCAACACTATGTGAAGAGGAGAATTGTACAATGACATTTTTATAACTAGTAACTGTGGTCTACATAAAGGAACCGAGAAACTAAAAGGTTAAATGTGGAAAATAATCAGGCAGGAAAATCAAAGAGACTGCATCACAGAAATGTAGAATAGTCATTGCTATTAAAAGTATAGAATTGGTTGATACTTGAACAGAATGTTGGGATAACTGTGTTGAACTGTGTCGATTAGACAATGTATAAGTTCGAGGTGGAACCTCAAAACTCGCCAGTCCAAATGCGGGTAAGACCATTCTCTTTTAAATTTCAGTACAAGATCACATGTAGATGTTTTCTATATTTATCAGTTGGCAACAAATCAAGATGGTATAATCTTATGCAGAAGTAATTATTTATGCATACCTTTTATAAATGGGGCTGTAAATGGAATGCATAGACATATATGAAGAAGACTGCTTTATATTTTGCTAAATATTATGCTGCGATATTTCAGTTAATGGTTTTTAAAAGTACCCTTACCATAGTTGCAAATGGTGATTCTTAAGTGAATCATTACTTAGTTTGGTTTATCAGAAATAAAAAACAACAACAACCAAATTTGACATAATTATATTTAAAAAGTTCTTACTGAAAAAGATTAATGAAATGGCGCGTGTTTGGTTCTTACATGTATCTGTCAAAGCCCCCCAACCCCTCCCTCTATCCACTCATGGTTCAATCCAAACTAGGTACCAGACTCAAGTCCAGACAGGTAACCTTGTCTAATGATGTCCACTTCAGGTCCAGAGTGATGTACAAAGTGGTCGTATAATCTAGATTGACACCAAAATGGCCACTTCACTGCCCTGCAATCTTGTCAATGGACTGTAAAACTGACATCTGCTCTAATAATGAATCACTTTCCAATGGGATCTAAGTATCCATGTGTGTCATATTATGAGACTTAGGCTGACTTGCTCATAGAGTGGCTTATGGAATTATGTTTGGGTTTGTTTGGACTAGTAAGGTGGACTTGGGCACATGTTACATTTTGGTACCAACATGTTTAGGGTAGACAATTCCTTGTAGGATAGGTAGACGAGCATCTGTGACTTTAGGTTCCAACTCCAATAGATTTGATTCAATTTTGAAATGAAAAAAATATATCAGCTTAAGTAGGTATCAGGTTATCCAGTTATCCCAGGTGTTCAGCTGTTTTTCAGTCCATTTATTATTTATTCAACAACCAGCATCATAGATAACATTCCTTTTCCCATTTCACATTTTTTTCTCACATATATTTTATGACACAAGTGGAAGTTTGTGATTCTGATATTTTCATTTCATCAAATAATACTATGTACATGTATAGTTTTAATTGAACAAGTCAAGTCAAATGATGGACACTCTTATTATGACAATTTCAAAGGGATGGACCTTTTTATCATTGATAAAACATCCCGATCCTCTTGTTTGTAAGATACTATTCACAATGTAATATGCGTAAGTGTAATTCTTATACAAAATAACAATGTCACTCTAATTGAATATGTCAAACTTGTACAAAGATGAAACATTTGGCAGACTGTCTTGCCAAATGATTCACATGTATATTGTTCATTGAAATGAAAACACGACCATTATAATCTTCTGGTGATTCCTTATTTATGTCCAGACAAATCTCACACAATTATCTGGGGACAGCCCTTTTGTTTTTAGCTAGGGAATGAAATATGTGGTGGAATGGTGTCTGATCAGTGACTATGCCAGTTTAGTGAGTACTTTCTTATGAAAGGGCTAGGTTATGTTTGTTTAGAATAGCAAAATGTAGATACAGTATAATGCATTTAACCCTTTAATTGCTGGAAACACCAATAGAATGGTTTATGTTGAATCAGGGGCTGGATGGTGTTTCCAGCAAGTAAAAGGTTAATATTTGTATGTTAACTATACAGATATGATCTTCATAACCTGCATAATTGCATTGTTACAATGATAAAAACAAGTAAACCAAATGTATTTAATCATTCTTTGAGAAGAGCATAATTGTTGATTTTGTATTCTGCCTAATATCATAGTAAGAAAATTATAAGAAATGATATATTTTGCATATGATAAAGGATGAAATGAAAAAAATAATGTACACTTAATCCATTTTAAAGGGAAAAGTCAAGTTTGAGATGTCTGTTTAGTAAAATTGCATAACCTTTTTGAATAACTCTGATAAATAATATACAGCAGGTATGGGGAAAACTATTACATTTATCATGTAGGTATACACACAAACTGTTATCAGGATGTTGTCAGGAGCCAATCTGATAAGGACATATAGCAACATTGGGACATCAAACAATTGATGGTGGTGGACAAGTGATGATAATTGTAAAGTTTCTGTGTTTGTGATCTAGTTGTTCTTAAACTCTTAACAGTATCAGGGAAGACTTGCTGTGATAGGCTATCACAGGGTTGAACAATGTGATGAAATCTGATTGTCACAGGCAGAGATTAATAAGCTGGATCAGGCTGGATAAGCTTGATGTGATTTCAATGACTTTACAGATGACATGTAAAATATCATAGATTTGATTGGCAAATAATTAAATGTAGTGTCAGGATGATGTGCTGAGAATTGCCATAGCTTAATCTATATGAATTGAAAATAAGTCTTTAAAAAGATTGATGTAAAAGACACTAGCTCCAAAGATTGCATGTAAAAGACTCTAGCTCCAAAGATTGGATGTAAAAGACTCCCAAAGGTTGGATGTACCTCCATAATTAAATCCTTAAAATCTTTAATTGAATGATCTTAAGAAGAGAAATGACAATCAAAACAAGAGATTGTCATTTTTGTTATTTTTATTTTGAAACATTTTATTTAATGCTGTGAAGCTAAAACTGTTAGCTAGCAATAAAACAACATTCAGAAATACCAAATAATGGTAAACATTTTAGCCAACAATACAAGCTAGTTTTAAAATCCACCCACCACATAACTAACTTATGGAGTTATTGTTTCTACATTCTGTTACAATTACATTATTACTAGAAGCCATTATCACCAGGTTGTGGAGATGCCTATCAGGCTGTCTATATGTTAGGTATGTGTCCTTGAATAGGAGATGTACATGGTTCTTCACCATTTAGCTGACTGGCCTACTTGATTGTTAAAAAATGGAATTTTAAGAACCTATATCTTGTTATGCATATTCTATAATCTGTCAGTTCTGAATGGTGGCTTTTGACGTAAGTCTCATTATTTTTGAAGTATCAACTTTAAAGGAACTTTATCTATATGGATTATATCCAAGATGTGACTGTATATAAGACAGCCAAGGGTAAGTTTGGCATCAAAGATACCTTAATCCTTGAAAAATGTGAAGTAGTTATTTAAATAGCTCAAGTTTAGATATTATGGTAAAGATCCTGTGCCTGGATATTACTGATTGGTTATGGAACATTTGAAACGGATTTACAAGATTGTAGAATAATGTAAGAGACACTATGCTGATGTCTCTAATTTCTTGTATATCTTTAAACCTTTATAATTACTTTTGAGGTTTATTTGTGTGTACAAAATACAATTAAAAGGTTTCATGGGTGTCATTTACAAAAAGGTAAATTCGTGACACAGTATATTGCTACTTTCATATGTAGAACACTATAGTTTTGGTTTTTGTTGTAAAAAAAACTTTATAACAAGAACAAATGCCAGATTTGGCATACTAGTTCAGTTACTTACCATTTTGTAAAAATGAGAAAAATGACAACATGACTGGGGTTTTGAAACTAGTGAGAACATTTCCACAATTTCACAATTTTTCTTTTGTCTGGTTGTTTGGGAATACTTTCTTTACATAATTATGACATGTTGTTGACTTAGTGCCCTTGTTAGTTTACTCCTGGAGCGATAGATTTGTGCCAGATACCTCCTGCTGGATGTTTTTATTTGTCAGGTACAATATAAAGTCCCATCTTCAGTCTTATTTTGATTCATTTTTATTTAGTCAACAAAAGAACACAATTTATGTCAGCTGATTTATTTTTCACTTAGCAGTACATTCAATACTTGTATTGTAAGGGCTATTTGCTTTCATTTTTTTCCATTTCTCTTTTTGATCATTAAAAGCGTTTGTAGATGAAAGACGGCGCTGTTTAGTATAGTCATTAGTCGGTGTTGACATTTTATCATGGGGGAGCAACAATGAGAACAAAAACTCATGAATGGAGAAGGGATAAATCACTTAAAAATACAATCAACCTGGGTGGTGTTATGTTATTTGAAGATAAATTATGATAAATTTATCAATATTTTACAAATCTTGTTTATTTTGCATCCGTGTCTGTCATATAAAGAACAGTTAGAATAAATGACACATTACCACCACATTTTCTTTTTAATTCAACCGAAGTGTATAGAAGGAAATCGAGCATGATTCCTTAGTTTTGTTATGATTGAACATATGTTTGCTCAGGAAGTGAGGTTGATGTGGGT
This sequence comes from Sinonovacula constricta, assembly GCA_007844125.1. Taxonomy (NCBI): domain Eukaryota; kingdom Metazoa; phylum Mollusca; class Bivalvia; order Cardiida; family Solecurtidae; genus Sinonovacula; species Sinonovacula constricta. Next base: position 26,219,953 of record CM017571.1, read on the forward strand.
TTTTTTTCCATCTGTTTGTAAGATTTTGATAAGAGACATATATGTGAAAAGAATACTTGGTCAAATAATCTCTATTAAAGTCAAGGTTTATGAAAGGTTATAATATTGTAAGAGATATGTGACTTGAATGATTTTTTTCCATTATAAAGCTTCAATGGATATTCATTAGAATGCAACTTGCATATTTAGCTGCCAATGAAAAATGATTTGCATACTGTTTTTGTGTGCAGTCTGCTTATATACATATTTATCCTTCAAAGAAAATTAATTTGCATATAGTTTTTTTGAGGAAAGTTTACTTTAATTCCTTATATATGATATGGTACAGTGGTAGGGGTGATGCCAGGCAGACGACTGGCTTTCAAAAGTTTGAAAGTAACAGACGGGCCATAAATATTAATGGATCCATTAATAATCTATGAAAACAGCTGCCTTTACAAGTTAAAACACTTCCAAATATGCCTTTACAACGCATCAATCATCTGGAAATCAGTTTTCTTTTGACAGTTGCTCAGCTCTTTGTTTTCAATGTGAAATGAATAATTAATTAAATAGTATTATTTCTGAATGAACACCGATTCAGCTGAATGCTTTCTTTTTTCTCTTAATTGACTTTTGAATCCATTTGAAATTATTTTGTGGCATATAACCAAGGTAGGAGTCTGGCTAGGGTAACAGTACAGTTTAGATAGTGTGGAAGTGCAGGTGGAATGATGTGTGTGGTGTGTTTGGTTTGATATAAATCCCAAACTTGTAATAGGATAGTGTATAATGTGTTTACAAATGTTGATGTTAAAAATATAAGGAAACTAAAAATAAAATTGCACTAGGTATATTTGTGTGGAGAATGCATTCTTTGTTACAATAGGTTTTTTATTATTTTTTTCAGTAAAAACTCTTTTCAAAAGTGAAGAAATAATGTTGATTTAGATCAAGTAACTATTAAGAAAATAGTCAAAATATGTGATAAAACATGAAAATAAACCTTATTATTGCATAGACTAACTAAATGAAGTTAAAATATATATAAAAAAAACACACACACACTATTTCTTGCATGCATATTTAGTATAGCCTTTTATGATTGGAAACATTTTATAAATAAATAGATTTTGTGAATTTTTAGGTGAAATGAAGTGTTGATACAATTTCAAATTGTTGCATATCTCATTAAAATTAAAGAATGAAAACACATCCGTTTCTTGTCCACTAGTAGGTATGGTTAAGTATGGTTTTGTATTATGAACACATAGTATTGTGATTGATTCAAACAAAGGTGTCACACAGAGTACAGTGTGGGAGTATAATTAGTGCTTTAGGAGGTGACCAAGGTCTATAGTATGGACCTTTGTTTCTGTAATATTTGTTCATTTATGTTGAATATATTTGTTGTATAGTGATTATCATTGGTCATTTGGCCCTTATAACCGGTGTTGAATACATGTGGGATGCATCAGAGACGGAGAACGTATGAAATTTATGGCTGAAGTAGAGAGTGCAATTAAATTGGAATGTCAGGGAAATAGCATGTTTAAGATTGAACTCGTTGTAATGTTTTTTATGTTGAAGAAATCTTGAGCCATTAATTAACAGATTGTTTGGACCTTTTTTGTTTGTGTTATAAACTTGAATGAAATATAAATTTATTCACAAATCTTTGACACCTCATAGAATATGATTGGATATTTTATGCTTTGAGTCCTTGTGTGCATAAAAATTCTGTGATTGAAAAGGTTTTGTTTATTAAAAGTACAGTTACACTAGATAAAATAAAGATTTATGCCTAAAGATCTTAATTTTTGTAATTCAATCCTATCATTTCTGGAAACACCATAAGGGCATGGTGTGTTTAATGTGTGAATTCTTATAACTTGTATAAAAGGTTGTGTGATTGTTTTCATAAAGTTAATTACCATAAACTTGTTGTAACTATTCTTTCTGTAATCATCATCTGAATATTATTAACATTGATGTGGTTGAAGTACATCCATGAGTGGAATGCCAATAATAACAAAAGGTTAATTAAAATTCATATGCTCTATTCACTGGAATCAATTATGTTGGTATTAATGAAGGTATGGTAGCATTTGTCATTCATTGATTTATACTAGTCATTGTTTTATGCATGTATATTAATTACCATACTGCTATAAGTGGGATGTCCTTCATAACAAAATAAGTTAATTAACACACGTATGGTACATACTTTTGTAACAGTCATCATATGGGTATTTTTCAGGTATGGTATGGTTACATTTACCATTAGTCTCTATAACGGTGGGAGGGCTGACATAACAGGACAGTACCACATGGTAATGTGGTGTCTGAATGAGTTCCTAGGTTATATCTGGTTATGAATGGATCAATATATGTGAACACAATGGGTGTCTCTGAGTGCAGCAGCAGTCTTGGGTTACATGTACAAGAAGGTCAACAAGGATAAAACTGCATTTACATGGTTCTATAACCATTGCAATATTATACACAAGAAATTAATGGTATGTTTAATAAAAGCGTGTTAATTATTTGTGAAGCATGTTTGATACTTTCTGTAGGTCTTTTAATTGTTTCTGTTAGGGTAGAATTGTTGAATTGGAGTTAACTATTTATAAAGCAGATTTGTGAAGAATTGCTGGACTTCATCATTGTCTAGTTGTCACATAACTGCTCACTATAGTGCCTAGAGTGTTCTTGGGCACACATATTGTTTCTATTGTGTCAACTATATTGTGATGCATGCTCGATAGGCAGGTTGTTTATATTAGGGAGAATTAATGAAGATGTGGTTACTATTTATGGTGCTTGCTTGATAAAACTGGGTTTGGTGGGCAGGCTGTTTCTATTAGAAGAGAATTATTGAAGTTGTGTTAACTATTTACGATGCTTGCCAGCTGGTGGTGGTTGAGAGGTTTATTGCAGGGGTCCATTAGTTATCATATAGCAGCTACCTGATAAAGTGTGCTGGACGTTAGCTAGGATTGTATTGATAGTAGTTAGGTAGCTGAAGTAAAATTGTTAGCATTTAATGTCAAAAGTATAAAAGCTTGTGATTATGGTTAAAGTATTTATATTGCAAAGGGTTGTTTTCAAAAAAAATAAAATGGACTTAGCATATGTGTTACAGTGAAGGTAGCCTTTGTTGAATTTTTGCTCACATTCCATTAGTGTGTGGTTGAAAATGATTCAGGCCTAAGACAATGTTATTGTTAGTAAGGTAATATATTATTTTGTACAGACTCATGTTAAGTAATGCATAATAAAGACTATTCTAACTTAAATCAGAGACAAAACTTTTCTATCTACAAATAATTGCAAGAAAAATACATCGATCCAACAAAGATTGAATGTCTAAATGTAACAAATGCAAGAAAATATTGTCTCATTATAATACAAGGTCAAGAAAAAAATAATGTTCAAATTCATTCTGAAATAATAATCCATTGTTAATTGATAACATTATTATTCATTATCTTTTTTGCCAAGAAATGCTTTAAGTTATAAAGTACAGACAGTTAAATTAGAATAACTGAGACTGGCCGACTTCGTAACAATATTGACCAATTATTAGTCATCTTCACAGTGCATTGTAGGATTTTTTCCCAATTGGGACACCTTGCTTTCAGGGGCAATCAAGTGTTATTGACAGTCGAGACACAAAGATAGGAGGGGGTCTCTTTTGTTGGTATAACAGGCCTACTTAATAAAACAGAACAGAACAGTAGGGGTGGGGATTTATTTGTGGTGGGTGCTTATTGATAAGGTGTCAAATTACCCATAATGCAATGGGAAGTGTGTCTGTCTGCTTCTGTACTGGTGGGGGTACTTGGGATTGGAGAGCTGGGCAAGTCAATGGAAGCCATCTGGATATGGTACAGTGTATAGTTTACATGGTGAGAGGATAGGGTGACAAATAGATCCCAGATGTCTGATTTTGTGGGGTATCTGTCTGTCTGAGAGAATCAAGTCTGTGATTGGATGGGAACAAGATTTCATATACTATATTTAAATAGCAGAGGTTACAGTGCACAACAATTGTAAATGGTGCTCATATACATTGTTCTTTGGAGGGATAATTTATGGAAGTGTGAGAATATCTGGTAAAAATATTCTTAAGTAAAAAATCAGCCATTTTTTTATTTCATCTATAAGGTGTGACAAAATGGTCACAGAAGGCAGATTTGTGTGATATCAGAGAGGATGATGGCTGTGATGGGTCAGAAACAGGATTTCATGTACTGGTACTTGTAACATTATGTTTACCAGTAATTGCAGTGTACTACAGTTGAAATAGATGCTTATAAAGTAATATTTTTGAGGATGTTGATAGATTACATGTATGAACATATGAGAAACTCTAATTTTTGTTGAATTTTTATATGAATATTTTTAGTACAAAATATTAATTCATACACTATAACTTATATTTCTAGTATAAATTGTAATTTATAGGACTTGCTAAATCTATTTTTTTCATTTAATTGAAAAAACGGACACGCCTTTAGATAGATAAATTATTTTATCTTAATTTAAAGAAAGACTTCCATACATGTCTTACACTTCTGAAATTTTAATGCCTGAAAGCTTGGATTTTATTGTCTCGTTAATGGATAAAATACTTTTTAGATATTATAACATCATTAAATTACAAATCACATTGCCATTTTATGAATTTAATGAAAATTTGGACTAACAATTGTGTGACATTTTATTAATTATTTGGTAGGCATTGATAATATAATGCATATTTTTATGGCTTCTGCAACAAAAAATGAAAGTTTGTTGTTAAATATTTTCAATTAAGCAAGTACAATACAAAAATAAAGTTGAGTGTAGAATTCTAATTATATATTTATATATATATATATATATTGCATGAAAATAAGTCACTTAGCACATCATGCATTATTAGCAATGATCCAGACTGTTGAAATTAAATCTTTAGTATGAAGATTTGATTTCAATGATAACATATATAAAGGGGGAGTTATTAGTACCAAGTGGTACATAATTGCTTTGATTGAAATTTATCCCTTTACCTGTTCATGTTTGACAAGATTTAATGGTCACAAAATAAATCAATTAGTAAACACTGTTAACGCTTCCACAGTCAACAGCTTGGTGTGAGAAAAACCAATCACTAAACAATTAGCCTTAAACTGTGATAACTTTCTTGCTTGGCACTTGTCACTGACAAAACTTTCCTTGTCAAAAGTGTGATAACATTTGATTAAGTATGGTGTTGATTATTGATTTGTAAGCAATATATATAAATAAACAATCAGGATAGACAATGATTGCAAAAGATACACTATAGTTGTCATAATACAAGGTAACTATTGTACCTTGGATAAATCATAGATTTCATCAAACTGAGGAAATCAGTTAACTTTATTTGATTTGGATTTGTGATTCCCATAATAGGCAGAAAATGAGGGTTTGTGTTTTTACTATAATGTTTCATTAATACTTTAACATTTTTTTTGTTGGAATTTTGTTATTTTGCTAAACATAAGCTACTTCATTACAGATATACAGAGAATAAGCAAGTGTAGTTGTGGGATTAATGTTGTAATAAGATAAATGACATAGTGGGATGATTAAACTTCTTTGACATTGATAATGGCTTGAAGGATAAGAGAAAAAAACGTGAAGCCTAGGTTGTAGAAATCTGATTGAAGTGTGTGTAGACTGGAATTCCGGTTTTGACAATTTTCACTGGATACAGTATACGAAAGATTTATTTGACAGAAAGTGCAAGAAACCTTTTCAAGTTGTATCAATGGTGATAAGTGACTCTTCACTTGGTTTGATAACTTTTCCAAGCTTGAAATCATCAAAGGAGAGTGTTAGGTGAAAAAGTGAAATGCAAGTATAATCTTGTCTTTCATAAAAGGGGAAGTGACTTTGCCATTCTGAGTTTGACTTATATTCAGAAGAAGATCTTCATATTGGGACTGACTCTTCAGAAAGGAGGTAGTATTTATAAACATCCAACAAAGAAGAATTTTGAGGCTTAGTGAGAATTATGTCAACTTCAAGCATGGATACAAGCTTCATCTGTGTCCAAACTAATGCCTGTGTTATGGTAATTTTTACTTTTTTGTAACTATTTATCTGTCTTTACTGTTTCTTTATTAAGATTTATTAAAAAAATGTTAATATTATTACATTTGCCTTTCCTATGTTTGTTTCCTAGGTACTGCATTCTTTCCATTTTGCTGCTGGTGCTGTTACTACTTATATTACTTTATCCATCATCACTACTCCTATTGCTACTACTACGAATATATCTTTTGCCAACTTATGCTTTTTAATATTTCTCATAATTCAGCCAGTCTTTTAGCAAAAGGTGACCCAGAATAGACTTTTTTTAACTAACTGTTTATGTTAATTGCTGAAACAGCACTTAAATTTCCTGTTTTCTTTGTACCTTAAAAGCCTTGACTGCAGCAGGTAGAATTTGCGTGGGGGCTTAGCATGCAATGTAAGTGGGCAGTATTTTTATCAGGGTGACCTAAACTAAACCATTTCTCTCAAGGGCAGACTGTGTAATAGATAAACCAAGTTGAGAGAAAGAAACCATATATTTTGGTTTTCCAAACCTGCTGACATCAGAGTGTAAATTACCTGTCTGAAAATATCTATGTGAAGGACATACTTGTATAATTGATGTGGATTAATATTTAGCCATGATGAAATTGCAAACTCCTTAGTTCTGCTTCAGTGGTCATGTAGCTAAACAGTGCAAAGTGCTTAAGTTACATACTTTGTTAGTTTCCTCAAATGGCGCTAATAAGGCAGAGTGCAGTAAACTGTTCTAGCTTACCTGTAAAGGTACAGTAAATAAACATAACATCAGCATTGACTGACTCGTGAGTAAGGGGAGAAACAATGTTAAACAGTCAAATTAGTGAGGAAATGAGTTAACTGGATTGATAATGTGACTGTGTAAAAGTTTGATTTCAAACATCAAGTGAACTTTTGAGTTGTGATGGAATGTAAATTGTGAAAATCATGTTGAAATATCTTGAAAAGGACCAAGCTACAGTAGAGTATTATAAAGCCAGATATCAGGTATGATGTCAGCCAATGTACTTCTGGTTTTCTAATTTCTTTTGTTCTTTAGTCTTTTTTACTGAAGTACTATAATATTCATCCAGATTTAATTGAAACTTGTAGGTATTGAACAGGTGTGGGTATTAGTTGTACTTTTATTGTACATTATCATCTCTTTTCTTTATTTAAATTATTTACCTAAATACTGTTATTCTTTATTTGTTGAATCATATAAATGAGATTTATGGATAATTTGTTAGCGAACACATATTTTTAAATTTAAGTATAAGCTCTACCTACTTGAGCAAATTTATGCTATCTTTCTCCATATATATTTAGTATTTTATTGTGTTTGAATATTTTAATTTAATAATTTAAATATACCCATGGGTTGAGTAATTTTTTATAGCTACGACCTGTTGTAATAAAGAGTAGGACTTTTAACAGTATGTATCTTGAAGAAAAAAAATGTAGACAGTAATTACACTACACATTCACCATATGCCATTTTTGAACTCAAAAGATACTTAGTTTCTTTCATTACACATCCATTACCATAAAGAAAACCACATACTTACAGATGTCAGACATTATATATATATACATACATAAGAACATTATTCTTGCAACACAGCTCTAATTAAGTCTTTATATTTATATTAAATTACTGATATTTCCAGACTCAATAGAGATCAGTTATTATTATTGTGTAAATCCTTTGTTTTTAAATATTTCTGAAGGGGATGTTTTTTGGTGAATTATTGAGGCATTGTTATTGCTTATATCCTTTGTGGTTTTGTTCTTCATGAACTTGATGCTTATTTAGATTGAATGATTAGGTCATTAAGTAATCATTGAACAGTAAAAAATCCCACTTGATTTCAGGAAGATAAATATTCTGGTCTAGCATACAAGTAGTGTATGTTTGTTATCTCTTAACCTGCTTAAATTGATCTGACAATTGTGAAGAGTTCGCTGATCAGGATCTACTGCTATTTGCTTCAAACCCTAAGTGTGATTCCAGCAGAAACCTATTATAGCTCATATAGTTAGGAGCACAAAAGCACATGTAGCATGTGACAGATTAACCCACCCTATATGGATCACAGTTGTGAGTTACAGGTGAGGAATGTGAACTTTGATATGAGGGGGAAGTAACCTAAAGGGCATTTATGAATCAGCTGATCTATCACTGGCATTGGTTGTGGTCAGTATCAGATCTAGAGGCCAGAGGTTGTGGGTTTGATCCTAGGGGTCAGAGGTTGTGGGTTTGATCCTTTGGGCAAGAGGTTGTGGGTTTGATCCTAGGGGCCAGAGGTTGTGGGTTTGATCCTTTGGGCCAGAGGTTGTGGGTTCGATCCTTGGGGGCAGAGGTTGTGGGTTTGATCCTTTGGGCCAGAGGTTGTGGGTTTGATCCTAGGGGCCAGAGGTTGTGGATTTGATCCTTTGGGCCAGAGGTTGTGGATTTGATTCTTTGGGCCAGAGGTTGTGGGGGTAGGGGCCAGAGATTGGGGGTTTGACCCTTGGGGCCAGAGGTTGTGGGTTTGATCCAGGGCACCAGATATTGTGGGTTTGATCCTAGGGGCCAGAGGTTATGGGTTTGGGCTTAGGCTGAGCATTCGAAAGAACAGGGAATTGATTAGTTTAGGTATATTAGGGTTGTTTGATGACTAGTAGCCCTGTGTTGGTTTGACCATGGGAATGTTGTATCATGTTAGGTGATCACTGCTTATTAATGGCAACACTAATGTATACTAATTAACTCAAAATGACAAAGTTGTATGATTACTATACTATGTATTTGAATATGAAAAAAATACTAGACAAAGGTATACATTGTCAATTTAAGTGAATGTCCAGCTCAGGATAACTGATTCTTTATAGAATGCTTAACTCATCCTTAAACAAATAGTGAGGCATGAAAGAGGCTGGTAATTGATTATGATGATGTCAAAGTGATTGATTTTTGGGACTATCATCCAATCTTGAAAATATTCAGAGACACTTTTCACTCCTGTATAGTACTACATACAATTATACCATACCCAGTTACATCCTGACCCCTGCTTATTCGGTCAGGGGTTTGAACTATGGGTTTTCCATGTTTGAAATTGAGGCTGTACCTACTCTGCTACCAGGCTGGATGTAATAATGGTTAAAATCTTTGTTTATTATCCATACAGCTGTTAAAACTGCACCTGTCTCTTCAGGGGCCAGAAAGTAGAATGTCCTGATAAGATTCCAGAGGACTAGGTCAAACTAAATTGATATCAACTGTTTAATTTCTGCAAGTCTGCTAGAAACGTGTCAACTGACATTCTAGTATCTCATTTTGTCAACTCATGCCCTCTCCATGTCTTGTAGTCACTGAATGAAAGATAGTGCTTGAGAGTGAGGATGTTCATTTGTGAGGATGTTCAGTGTTTATTGCTAAAAACTACATTTTCATTTAACAAGAGAATGTCAGATGCTTGACAATAGATAGTGCAGATCCTGATCAGACAGCATCTTAATGAAAACTATCAAATCTTGATCTACATTATTTGCTTAAATTTATCATTTTGTGTTCAGAACTGCTACTAGTTAACTGGCAAGTCAGGGTCTTTTGTTTCTGTGGCTGAGTGACTCAATCAGAAAATGAAACCTGTTGGATGTAATGAGGCCTGTAAATATTTGTATCCATGGTAACCTGGTATTTCATTAACTATAAGGGAAACCACATCACTGCAAACAGTAGCATCCTGGGTGTAACTATTCCAGGCATACTGGTAATGTTAAAGCTTACAAACATTACACTGCAATAAGCTGGTATCCATTTTTCTCATAGTATTGGAGATAGAACGGTATGTCATTAAATATCAGTTTATAAATAGCTTCCAGCATTTCATATATCACCTGAGCATACTGCAGACTTAATGGGTTCATGCATGGCAATGAAGCATCTTGGACTATAGAAACAACTGCTGGTCCATTTGTAGGATAGTAAAGATGAAATGGATGTAAAATATGGACATGTGAATACAGTGTTTAGGCCAAAGCTTTAAATGTTGAAAGTTCTATCGTTTAATATTAAACCTTAGCCTGCTATTTTGTATTTGTAGGGCTTAGGCAAATAGTGTAGATCCAGATCAGAGAGTAGTTGGATCAGGATCTACACTTTTTGCTGCTCAGTCTCTGTTAATAAGTATGTCGGAACAGACATGTAACAATATACTATTAAAGCAAAAAACCCTGAGAATTTAGCATACATTTTTTTAACAAAATGTAGCCAACTAAAGCTTAATGAAAGTGAATCAACTTGGACTGTAGTAATGACAATGTTGTGTTGGATATTAAGTTAGTAAATATGTGTGATTAAAGTGAGATGTGATTTTTGAAAAACATTCTTGCAGATTACTATGAAGTTTTAATGCTGTGTTGTTGTTGTTAAAACTGTGCTTGATAGTTAGGTGTACTATACCTGGAAAATAGGTTTTGATATTTGAATCAGTGAGTGTTAACCCAAAAATAAAATTTTACTTGTGAAATGATACACCAAAAGAGGTTTTAATGTTATTAAATTGAAGGTGATTTTTTTCTTTTTGAAGTTAATTGTATTCGTACAAAAACAAACTGAAACTTTATAATTAAAACAAAATTTGCTTCTATAGCTTCATATTATATTCCTCATAAATGTATTGTGTTATTAATACCTCCAATTTGACATATATAAACCAAAATATCTTCTGTTGCATGAAAGCTAAATTAACACATTTTCAGATCTGTAACAGTTCAGTGTGATACTGCTACAACATCATATCTTCTTTCTGTTCTTTAAGAATTCACCTACAATATACATTTGTATCTTTTCAGATCTATCCAGATTCTGAAGTTCACTCCGAAGTGATGAACAGTCATGTACGCTGTAAATACTACAAGGAAGGGTGTCGGTGGGTCGACAAACTCCATAACCTACAGGTAAGCATCATCTTATCAGCTGCTGATGCTCCTGCTGTTTTTTACGTATTTGTTCTTGGATTCTGACATGATGATGAATTTTAATGATAATGGATGATAAACTTTGACTGATGATGTTGCTGATGATGTTGATGATGATGATGTTGTTGCTAATGATAAATTAGAAGTTAGGTCAATCAGTGCATGAATATCAAATTTACTAGAGTATAGGGTAACTCATGTTAAATCATTTGTTAAAACCAAGCAGCATTTTTTACCCGGATGACATGTTCAAACACAAGGTGGTATATGACAGGAGATGACATCAGAATAATAGCCAATGAAGTTAAATAGGAAATCAATACCATTTAACAAAACTAAGGGTATCTTCTATACAATGTTTGGCAGGTAAATATTTTGACTTGAGCTGTCATCACCTTTACAGCTGGTCCCTTTATATATGATAAATAAATGAAAGACAGATCATGTCTTTACTTGCTAAACATGAATAGATCCTACCTAGTAAGTGTAGATCCAGATCAACAGGTAATATCCCCTTGGATCTGTCTTATCATGATCTGTGCTATTTTCTGCCATGACTCTAGCAATGACTCTTTCAGATTTGCTGGTAAAATGTCTTTCATATTTGCCAGTTAAATATTGAGTTAGCATGGGTTATTATCATTTAAAACAGGATAAGGAGTTGTAAACTAACATATAGAGAGGAACTAAAATGGAAAGACTGGATCAAAATTTTAGTTATTGTTCTAAGATGTGAACATATGACTTGCAAATCAAACAAGAATAATAAAAAAGTAGAACTGTTAAACTAACTGCTCCAAATAGTGAATGATGATGATGATGTTTTCTGGATAAAGCGCAAATAAACTTTCCTTCTCTCATACAAGGAAACAAGCTTTTCCTAATGTAGTTTTCTAAAGGTTAGTTTGATGTCCCCCCCCCCCCCCCCCATTGGTTTAGCACTCATCCTGCTCCTGCTGAGCAAGAATAGGTCATGATACAGTCAAATAGTGTATATTCAGATCAGCCAGCTTCCCACTGTGAGCTGTCTCATCAGGATCTATACTTATTATTTATAAGATTTATTTCTTGTTATAAATACAATACAGTCGATTGTCGTAGCAATTATCTTAGTATAGGTTGTAAACAATGTGACCAACCACATTCTTTTTATTGGTGGATATTTATCAGGGTTTATTTACTGTTATATTGATCTGTTTGCTTGCTCCTTAACCAATCAATGTTGATGGAGACTTTATGATCCAAAATCAAACACACATGATACACAGTCAAAGACAATGGTGGGAAGCCTCAGCTGGTTTTGGAGTGGTCTCCCTTTCACCTTTAGTTATCTTTGTAGGAGATAGTCAATCATTTCTCTTACACCTAGCTATGGCCTAATGTCAGTGGACATTATGTTTGTAAATGATAAATACGATACGATAAGATATTGAAGAAAATTCTTAGTACCTTTCGAAGAGGAGAACAACTTATAAAGCTTTCTGCCCATTACAGTCCTACTTGAATGTTTTCAAAAATTAATTTGATTTATATACATTTGAACTAGAAAATATTTTATGATTTTGAACATTACTTCAAAATGCTTCTTTAGATTTACATTTTACTTGAATATAACTGAGCATGGGGGAAAAAAGGTTTTTTTTTAGCTCAAATAAAAGTAGCGATCATTTTCTTTCCTCTTAAATATATGTGTCATTTAGTTAAATGATATTTGTTCATTATTTGCATAAGGAAAAAAATACTCTTTTTTTGGTTTTATTGTTTTTAAATAACACCTGTTTTTAGTACTAGTAAAATTTTAGACTTACATCTAGCCATGCTATGTTGGTTTCTTTCACAGAGCCATATCGATGTGTGTCGTTATGACAGCATTGCCTGCCCCAACCAGTGTTCAAACATGATGTCCAGAGCAGCTCTGGATGACCATCTGGAGTTTAGTTGTCCCAAACGGATCGTCATCTGTGAGTTCTGTAACCAGGAGTTTCCAGGGGATGCCTATGATCTGGTAAGCTGTTAATGATGCTTCAGTCAAGTGTTTTGTAAACAAGCTTCAGGATAATAACTGAAGTAGTAATATGCTTTGATTTTCCTGGACTGTCTACAATTTTTGGTAACATTATAATCACTTTTGCATTCTTACGAAGTTGATAAAACTGGATATATATAAAGCATGTGGTAAATTTGACTTGCTCTTAATGAACTTGCAAGCATATTCCTCATTAACGAACTATGGATTGGAGGTGATAATTTTCCTTGTTTCCTCTTTCTATAATGATATCCTGAATCAATTTTGTCTGTTGTTAGGCTTGAGATTCAGAGCTTAGTACCCTTTTAAGACACATCAGCAATCAGTGCTTATTTCTTGCTCAGTTTGCGTACAGTTACCACAGACTTCAATTTGTATTTTTAGCATGTTGGTAACTGCCAGTATGAAGTGGTGTGGTGCTGAGAACAAATGTGGAGCCAAACTAGAACGACGCTACCTCAACAATCACATGAGAAATGAGTGCCACAAACGAACTGTCAAATGTCCCTACTGCTCCAAGGAGTTTGTCCAAGAGACCTTACAGGTGAGTCTAGCTCTTTTAATGCTTTGATTTCATGTGATAAGGAAGGTGGTTGTCAGTTAGTTATCAGTGTCCCTATAAGTTCTTTTGGTGAAATAAAGTCTTTAAATTTGCACAGTTCTTGTTGGCTTTTTTTAAATATTGGAAGGTGTATTTTCTACTATGTTTAGATCCATAACACTTACAATATGAACAAAAAAATTATTTACCCTTATCTATTAAAAATGTCTTATAATCATCATTAATTCTTACTATCCCCTCTCAAAGGTCCCAAACAACATCAAAACAATTACAAGACCACAACTTTATTCATTATTTTTAATCATTCTTCCAGGCCCATCAGTACCAATGTCCAAGGTACCCTGTTCCTTGCCCTAACCGATGTGATCCTGCTAAGATTCCTCGAGAAGATGTCCCCGTACATGTGCAGGCATCGTGCCCATCTGCCCTTGTGCCATGTGCATTCAAATATGCTGGCTGCACCCACAAGTGCCCTAGATACAGTTTGGATCGCCATAGTGACGACAACAGCAAACATCACCTACAGCTGATGTGTGACTTAGTGCAGAAACAACAAGAGCAGATTTCTCAATTGTGCAATGCCCTATACTCTGTAACCCAGGTCACTGAAGGGACCTTCATCTGGAAAATTACGAACTATAAGCAAAAACTGATCGAGTCAATGTACAAAAACACTGAAATTATAAGTGAGCCATTTTACACAACCCGGTTTGGATACAAGATGGCTGCTTCCGTGTTTTTGAATGGGAATGGTTCGGGTGAGGGCAAGTATTTGTCGGTGTATATTAAACTGTTGCAAGGAGAATATGACAACATTCTCGAATGGCCATTCATGTTGCCTATCGCTTTCACATTGTATGACCAAAACCAAGACATTGAGAGAAGGGCCAACATCACGGAAAGTTTTGTGCCTGATCCTACATGGAAACATTTTCAGAAACCAGTGAAGGATGTTGATCAGCTTGGTTTTGGCTACCCCAAAGTTCATCTCTCATGAAGTGCTGAAAACAAGAGATTATGTGAAGGAGACTCATTAATCCTGAAAGTAAAGATTGACAATTCTCAGCACATTTTCCCATGAAGTCTCATTTAATGCCATAAAAATGACATAAAAGACAATTAACATGACATTGTAGTATCTGCAGGTGGAGCTTAGTGAGCAAGCATGATTGTGTATCAGTCTAAAAATGAAATGATAAAACTTTGTCGGAGAAAAGGAATATTGTGATTTATTTATTATTAAGAGATCCTGGCTTCAGTAGTTAAATGTAATGACAAATAACAAACATTACTTTATTTAATTCCCTATAATTGTTGGTGACAAATTGATATAAGGGCATCCAATTGTCTCTGGTCTTACCAGATTGTGCATACAAAACACCAATATTTAATGTGAACATGGTTAATTTAATTTTAAACAGTTACTCTTAAACAGTTATTTTTAATTACAGAAACTTTGGTGAAGCTTGGTAAAGGTGACGTATGTAGTCACAGGTTTATATTTATTAGAAAAAGGCTTTGAAGTTTGTAATTAAGAGGAGTTAATTATATATTATATGTCTTCAGATTTTGTACAGTTTGTGGTTATTTAAATTGATAGAAAAACTTACATGGCAAGGTTTTACATCTTCAAAGTATCATGTTTTCTTATGATATTAATTATGATCAGGACTTTTGATCATGTTCCTTAAAGGCTACGGTCTATGCTACTGAAATCCATTTTTTGTTTGTTATGCAGAAAGCTTGTGTTAAATGTATGACACTTGTTGTTGTAAGGGCTTACACACAACTCTTTTCTAGTCTAAGTACATTGGTTAATAAAGCAGTTGTTATGCATATTTTTTGTTTTCAAAATTATTAAAAATGATAATAAGCAGTTCAGCAATTTAAAATAAAGTAACTATAAAATGTAAGAGTATTTTGAATTATTTTTATAATGAGTGTAGTTCAAATTTCAGTTATAAAGCACATGTAGTTAACATATACAATATTGCTAATATTAAAAGCTTATTACCCAAATGTATATATGAATTGCTTTACCATTCTGATATTTCTCCCAAGGTTGGCCAGTGTTAGTATACAAAAATCTATTTTTGTCTTTAATACTCAATGGAAAGGAAAATAACAGAGTGTATACGGAAATAAGGCATTAGTTTTAAGTTCAGGTTAAGCAGGCATATTGTATGATTGAAGGTCCATGATTCGACCTAACAGGCGTTGCAGATATTCATGAATCTTTAAGAGGTTTTCAAATTGAATGGATGAAGCTAATACCATCAGCATTGCACCATGTAATGGGTGTTTCTCTTTTGTAGTTTTTGTCATTGATTGCTGATGCAAGAACCATCATTATCATCTTAGCTTTTTTGTTTTCAAGCATAGTTTCATTAAAAAATAACTATAATTTCAAATGCATCACTCACATCCAGACATAATTCATTCATTGACAAGGGTATAAGAATATGTCATTGTTTTTTTTAAGAAATTTATTGTGTAACTGAAGAGGTTATTCTGAAGAATATGCGGCCTTTATATTATTGTATTTTAATCCGTATGTTCTGTGTAAACATTTATTACTGACTGGGGGAAAGCTTTGTTGTTGTTTCTTGTTACTTTGTCGTCATATGATCATTTATCGAATAAAGATAATGGAAAATGTATTGATATACTGTTGTTTTTTATTTTGTTTTAAAGCTTAAAAAATATTATCTATAAGAACAAGTGTTGGAAGTGAATTATTTGTCAACATTGTCTATGTAGTTAAAATAATGTTGATGCCTATCCAGGTAGTTCGAATTATTTTTAGAAAAAATGAAAAGAAAGTCCATGATTGTTGATGCATTCTGCAGTCTTGAAACCTTCTCAGTCATGACATTGGGAATTCCCATGATTTTACCTCAGTGAATTAATTAAACTTTACAACCACAAGGGAGATAATACATTGCAGTTAAAAATATCAGAGTAACTTCCCTTCATAAACAAAACGAAAGAATATGTCCCTTAAAATGTATATTGAAATACAACACAAATGCATACATGTTGTTGTTTTAAATAACTTCCCACGTTTTAAAACTTCCTGCTTACTCCCTGATAACCTAGTTACATCACACAAGTCTTGTACACAAAGTATAATTATTTGATACTAAAATCAAATACAAGCCAGGGCTGATTAAGACATTTGTGTCCAGACTATCTGCTTGAAAGGTCATATATATTTTATTAACATGTAGTATGTTAGAAATATAAATGTTATTAGTTCAAAACAGTATTAATGTTGTTGTGTCTTTTATTTATCAGAAAACACATTGTTGATTAGTCTTCAACTTAGAATTAAAAATCCAGATTTAAAGAAGTGTCACTTACAGGTTCATGTATCATGATAGACCTTGTATATTAATGGGAATGATTCTCTTCTCAATATCCATGTGCATATAGTATATACTTGACAGTGTTTCTCAAGTCTTCTGGTTGCTATGGCAACTCATTTGTATCCAGTAGTGAGTGGGGCCCCAAATAACTCCTCTTCCATTGTAGATGCTTCATAAGTACAGCAGACTAGGCAAGAACATTAAAGACTTGTTTAGAAAGCTATTTTCCTTAAATTATGATTCAGTAATGAAGAAGTTTTGTTATTATTAGACATGCTTATAATGTTCCTCAAATAACCCAGTATATCCAGCTGATATTAAGTTCATTTTAATTTGATACATAAATGCTTGCTGAAAAGTATGTATCATAATCATCAAAAATATATACCGGTACTGTTCTTGCATATTTTAAGGTAAAAATATTCTAATTTGGCCAGAAAAAAAAAGACATGAAGGGGGCCTGATAAACAAATATTTCTTTTTAGCTTTAGGTGTTCTATTCATAAGCATAGCTTGCTGTGGTTTAAGTCCAATATGTACACCAGTATATCTTTCATATATTACACTGGACCCAGGTGTGTACACCAGTAGGTCTTTCATACATTACACTGGACCCATGTATGTGTTTAAACCAGTAGTCCTTTCTTATATTACCCTGGACCAATACATGTGTGTATACCAGTAGGTCTTCCATATATTACACTGGATATACTACACTGGACCAATACATGTGTGTATACTAGTAGGTCTTCCATATATTACACTGGATATACTACACTGGACCAATACATGGGTGTATACCAGTAGGTCTTCCATATATTACACTGGATATACTACACTGGACCAATACATGTGTGTATACTAGTAGGTCTTCCATATATTACACTGGATATACTACACTGGACCAATACATGGGTGTATACCAGTAGGTCTTCCATATATTACACTGGATATACTACACTGGACCAATACATGTGTGTATACTAGTAGGTCTTCCATATATTACACTGGATATACTACACTGGACCAATACATGGGTGTATACCAGTAGGTCTTCCATATATTACACTGGGCCCATGTGTGTACACCTGACAGCAGTAGGTCTTTCATATACTACATTGGACCAATATATGAGTGTACACCAGTATATCTCTCATATATTACACTGGACCAATGTGTGTGTATACCAGTAGGTCTTTCATATATTACACTGGATATACTACACTGGACCAATATATGTGTGTATACCAGTAGGTCTTTCATTAATTACACTGGACCAATATGTGTGTATACCAGTAGGTCTTTCATATATTACTCCATATGGTTTGAAGGTTTCTGTGAAGGTTAATGATTGTTGAGTTTATTCCCAACAGCAATCGAACAGTTAACTGGTTAACATGTTCATTTTAAGCAGCACTGCCTTCACTGTTGAACACTTGGTATGATACCACATCCAGTTCCCTTACCCTGACAAAAGTATTGCTAGAGTCACAAAACTACCATTATATGTGTTAAAACGTAAGCAAGCGAGCTAGCTATACTACTGCCATTTATTCATAACGTTGGTATGTTATGGCCTGGTTTGAATCCTGTGCAGCATGTAAGTGGAGTCAACACTCTATGAATTGTGCATAATAGTTCAGTTCTAAACAAAAACAAAATACGAACACTGGCATCACGTAGTTCATATGTTAAAAGAACATCAACACAAAACTTTGTTTATAATTTAATATACTTTATATGCTTAAAAGACTTACAACATAAATAAAATGAATATATTGCAGAATTAAGAAATAATTACAACCACATGAAAAACAAGATAAAATGGCAAGAATCCCACTAAGAACACAATACACGTGTTTAGATACAAAAGCACCATAACTAAATTAGCCCTATCAAAATTTACAACTTTCAACAGAACTTTTAATTCAACTCCTGACATTCAAGAACTTTCAACATAATGTTATAAGAGAAGGCCATTTCGACCTTCCTTTTGACTAGATGACAAAAAATACACACCATTTTGAGAAAAACACTACCAATGTTTTCGGACAGATTGAGCATTATAATCATTTCTATGATTGCGCTTTGTTCAAATGTAAAAACATGTGATTTATAGACCTAAAATGCACCGTTTTTCCACCAAACTGTGACAACATACCAAATCTATTTAATTTTTAGCACACCAAGCAACATAAACAGTGATTATAACAGGTCTTAAACACATTTATTTTCTTAGTTCCAAATGTATTAATATGTGTCATGGTCTAAAATGTCTTTCTAACTGATTCTTACTGTTTACTGGTATAATGGTTATTTCCAATTCACTAAAAAAGCAATTTATATATTAAACAATGATTGTTTACTGTCAAGTTATGTAACAGATTTATTTATGAAAATTATTATAACATGGTTATTTTAACAGCCAAAATAATCTTTTCTAAGATAAATGTTTCACATAGTAATAATTGTATTTCAGATAAACAAATAAAAAAATAAATTCTGATTTTTAAACATAAGGTACAATATAAAGGAGTATTAAGTATTAATTACTTATAAATCTCTAACTAATAAAATTGTGAAGATCCTTTCTTGTAGAAAGAGGTTTGAAGGCATACATAAATCAAATAAAATGCAAAAAATAGAAACACTTTGTACAGTAAACACTTAACAACATGCAAATCAATTATTTAATACATGAGTAATAGGGAGACATAAGAAAATATATATTAATCACTTTACCCCAGCAAAAATAACAAAAGTATATGCTTTTTATTGCGCATAAATTATATATAATTAATAAAATTAGAAACACTTCCTTTTTTACAATTACTGGAGCCAATATCCCCACAATTTGATACAAATACCAGTAGTTGAACATTAATCATCAGTAGGGGTACTTCCTTATTAACTGTGTATCAGTCAATCCAAATACTTGTATAAAGGAGTAGAAAGTTAGCAGGAAAAACATTGAAACTAATTGTCTTATAATCCACCTCACCAATGTTTGTTCTAAATCAATTCCCATTAAGCTGGTTTGTTTTGTCTTTATATAAAGAAAAAAAGCAAAAACAGAAATCTTTTCACATCTGAAAAATAACTGACATATTTTTAGAAAGTGGTATCTAGGCTTAATAGAAATATGGCATTACAACTTAATATTAAGTTATATAAATCATTTCTATGTAACTTTAAAAATGGATTAAACCATAAACTGAATGCCCACTCCCCCCCACCCCACCCACCCCAAAGAAAGCACACTTTTAACAACAAATAAAACAAATACTTAACTAAATACTTCTATTACTAAAACATGTAAGATTAAAAACTGTAACAGTTATGTAGAGATCTAGTTTGAACACTTTACAAAGGCCAAACAAGTATTATACAAGTAGATATCAGTTGACTCCCATCAAGATGTTGCCTCTCTACTTTGGTGGCAGTCTCTTGAAATATCTCTTGCAGACAACCTCTCCGATGTACATAGTCTGGCAATAAGAAAAGAAAGTGAGTGTAATGGGGAAATGTCAAAGCTAATAAAATGAAGTGCCTTTGTTATTGGCGGCAATAAAATGCAAGTTTCAAAATAATCATAAAATCTGTCTCTTTTGTCTTTCTCCATCCCTTTTTAGTACTTCTTTATACATGTACTATTCTCTCTTTCTCCTCTCTAATGCCATTGATCCCCCTTTTGTCTCTTTCTCTCCAAATGCTTATATCTTTGCATCTCTCTTTTTTCCCTTACCAGTTTCTGTCTTCCAGAGTTTGTTAATCTTTCCTTTTGTTTTTAATTCTCACCGTTTACTTGATTTCTCTTCTTAATTCTTTTCTTCCCTTTTTTTGTAAATAGTTGTTAATACATGTACCTCAGCTATAATAATCAAACCCATTATCCACTCAATTTGTATAAACATCAGCAAGTCTAATATACTTACCAAGAGCAGTTCATCCCCAACAATTTCTCTTGTAGTCTTCTGGGGCTTAATATTCTCATCTAGGGGTTTCACATTCATGACAATCTTGCCATCCTCATATGTTGCTATGGCCTAAATAAGTAAAATAAAACAATGTAGAGTCTAGTTATAATTGGCATAGCATAGTTAAAAAAGAGGCATACTTCTGTCAAAATTAGGTTTAGGGTTGCCTGCTTTAAGGGTTTGGCTTTCAATTACAACCAAGTTTAGTGTGAATATGTTTGATGTTTTTATGTTATTTTTTTTCTCTCTGGAAAATGGACCTTAATAAAAACATTAACCAACACAGAAAATTTCCAAGTTGAAAAAGGAGGCATATATCTGCCAAAATTAGTTTCAGTCTAACATGCCCTTTTGAAATATTTTCAGCTTTGGAAAGTACCAAAGTATTCCAAGTCAGAAGTGATTATATGACAGTTTTTGAGAAATGAACAAATAGGTTAACCAATGTCAGCACCAACATGATGGTCATGACAGCAACTCCACCTTTTTTCTATGGATAGAAAATTGCCAATTGTTAAAAACACTTTGTGCTTGTTTAAGCGATTTGCAAAGGCAAATCACAATGTTGGTCACTGATGTTACTGATAAAATATTGTAAACTTTTGTTTCTGATATCTTATTCTTTTAATGGGTAATTTGCACATGTAGCCTTGTCAATTCAATTTGCTAAGAACCAAACTGCATATACATATCAATAAACATATTAAAATTGTCCATTTTAAAACAATTTACAGCAGAACTATGTCTTTTAATATAAATAATTCCTCTACCTTGCACTTTGTTCCCTGGTTATCTGTTTCAAACTCTTCACCGAGGACGAATGTGTCTTCTTTGACCATAAATCCAGCATTCAGTTTAATGGTTATCTTGTTTTCGTTGACAAGAATCTCTGATGTTGGACTTGCTCTGCTGGCCAACTTACGGAGAATGAAGTTAACCCCTGTTAAGATATATGAAGACAATTTACAATTGCTTAGACTGTGAGTATTTAAATAAAGCAAATTTATTGTTTTAAAGAGTGATTAAATATGCAGATTTTATTTTACAGAATGAGAAATCATGAACTGGTTCTTTAATGGTTGCCTCTTACTCTTTAATATAATAAATGTTAGGCTTTTATTTGCATTCAAATGTTACTCTACACCTAGGTAAAGTAAAACATGTTATGTTTTTTAAAGTACAAAAAGGAGTATATAAAATATTATAAAAACAATTTTTTTTAAGTAGTTCCTCACATTTTCAGGCCCTTTTTGTTTTTTGGTTGTTTTTTTTTAGGGGGTGGGGGTGGAGGGGGAAGGGGTGCGTTAATGTACTTTACAAAAGTTAAATTATCAGAATTGACAAGTGTGTTTCAAAAATTGTAAAGATTTTATGAAATTTTTCAAATATACACTGAAAAAAAAGAAATTTAAAAGTTAAAATCTTATAACATGACTATTTCAGGAAAAAATGCTATAACTTGTTAAGCAGTTTTTGCACACATTTCCTTCCCACAGTGTCATAATCAGGTATGATAAGTTGCTATCTGAAACAAGGACAGGGTCAATAAACGGGGTGTACGAAATTTAGTCTGTTTCATTCAAACAGTAAGTATACAACGGAAACCCACCCAGACTATAACTTTACGTTCAATGCATTAAGCAAGTTTAGTTTGCTAACATAAATGAAAAACGTTCACAAAGGCATTAAAATATGGTTCAAAATCTACACGTGTACGCTGCATTTTACACATGTGTCAGTTGTGACAGCTGTGCAAAATTCAAAACACCAACACTGCCGCACATACCAACTTCTCGTAGGAAATCCTCGAAACATTCACTTCGGTCGACTTTCCAGCTACCACAGAATTTCTCCTTGATTTCAGCTACAGCATCTGTGCTGTCAGCAGCAGCGGGATTTTCGCCTTCACCAGACATAGTATTATGATATATATGGTCGTTATCTTTTGTATCCGCCTAGCTATGTAATCTTTTTTTTTTTTTTTTAAGCAAGGGGGGTAACTCTGACAAAGACAGAAGTATAATTTCATATTCACTTAATTTATTTATTCTAGCTGCATTATGTGCATTTTATTTTGAAAAAAAAAAGAGAAGAGAATCGGACAATATATTTTTGAAAATGGCATTGTTTGTTCGATAAAATGTTAAAATTTGCTAACTTTATTGAAAATAAAATTCCGAATATCACTCTTTCAATTTTGTCTCCGCATCCTAAACATCAACAGCTTGCAGCCTCGTTCAAAACCGAAAGTAAAATACATGATGTAAGATGACTTCTCAAGGTCCGTGCCGTGTTTCGACGACAGTTTCGGTTTTATTTAACTACCTGAAGAAATGTCACTTAAGCATACTCAGAAAATCACTTTCAGGTAATCATGAATTGTAGATTCTTTGTGACAAAGAAAACACGTTTAAGTTTTAAAGAGCAAAGCCAGTGACGAAGCCACTTTCTTTAAAAATGGTTTGTTTAAAGCTATATTGTACAATTATGACATTAGTTTTGATATTTGCATATTTATTTCAGTAATTTATAGTGTTTAATTGTAAATTTAATATTTCCCCAAATTGAAAGCCCTGTAAACATTTTGTCAAACACTCGGTCATTGATCAATGAGAGTTTGACCTTTCAAACTGAAAGTAGACAGTGGCAGACTTTTTTCCCAGATGAACTGGTTGGGTGGCCTACAATGCAACTATTAAAACAAACATAATTGCAGATGTGAGTTATACCAGAAGAACGGTTGCGTGTGGGTCACTGCGCAAACTTGATGTTGGCCGTAAAGTAACTCTTTGTGGTTGGGTGCACCACAACAGATTGTCCGGAAACTTCATTATTCTCCGAGACTGGCAAGGCACCACACAACTGAACATACCAAAGCACAAGGTTATATACACACCTTTTTCTTTCTTTTTTACAATTTCTCCAAATTTGGATGGCAGTTTGACAATAAATGTGACAAATGTCAGTATAACTTTGTCTAACTCTCTTAGAATGGATCCTTTACCAATAGTGAATACTGACAACTGAAATAAACATAAATGATTTTCTTTTGCATATGTATGCAAGATTTGTTTAATGTGTATACAACATCTGTTTTATATTTTAAGGTGTAATAATTTATCTCATTGTGTTTATTATTTCAAGTGTTTCAAATTGTTATTATATGTTTTACTGTGCCATATTTGCTAATCTCTATTTTATGTTATATCAACAAAGATGGACATCACTTCTAAGTTGACATATGAAAGTGTGATAGAAATAACAGGAACTGTAGTTGAACGACCATCAGGACTTAAAAACCAGGTACATATGAATAATGAAATGCTTTATTTTTGTCAAAGAACAGGTATATTGACTGTTTACAAAATCTTGACTTTCTTTGAAAATGTTGAAAGTACAGTGAAACCTCTACACAGCAACATTTGGTAGAGGCAAAGAAAACTGTTGCTGCTGAGAGGTGTTATTATGCAGAGGTCATCATTGATGCCAAGTTAAAATACCTGATATAAAACATTATTTTAATTCAATTTTACCTTATGGATGTTTTAATTATATCAAAATATGATATCACATATTCACTATGTAGTTTATATTTTCCTGAAATGTAAGAACTAGAAGAGCATACAAATTTAACACAGTGTTATTTGAAACACAGTCAAAATTCCTATTAGTAGAATCTGATAAGTAAAAAATAAAACAGAACTTAATTAAGTAAACTATGTAAATGAAACTGAGAACTAAAATTGGAAAGTAGATAAATGCATTAATACTTAGTCACCATAAATTTGAATTGTAAGCTGCAGAATAAAGGGCTGTTGCTGCTCAGAGGTGCCTTTTGGAGAGGTTTCACTGTATTTATTTTTAAACATGTATGTACCAGCATATAAATATAGATCCTAGGTAAAATAAGTCTACAAATAAACCCAGATTCTACTGAAGATAACATTGATAATTGTGTATGCTTTACAAAGGTGTAAAGTGGCATATGCATAAAAAATACAGTTTCAAACCACCTTTGTGAACCCTTATATTAAGATTCTGATCAGCCCTTGTTGTTGTATATGTAGTATGAACAGTAGGCATTTTTATTACTTTTTCTCTGTTTACTGTTATGTTGGTGGTGGTGTTTTGTATGGTTTTTAAATATATTGCTTTACAATATATGTTATTATTTTTGCATATACTCAGTAGTTAAGTATGGTTCTGTATTTTTCCAAAGCTGTCAGAATATCATCCTAATGTCCATAGTTTAATCCTTAGAGCATGGACACAGGAGAGATTGAAGTAAGTGTAGAGGAAGTGAAAGTCCTTAACGAAGCTTCACCACAACTGCCTTTCCAGCTGAGTAAACAAAATGAGGTATACAATCCAAGTATTATCTTACATTTTATTCATAGGTCATTTAAGTCATTATCATCATTTTCAGGAAAGAAATTAATAAAAATATTCAAAGCTGCAGCATTTTAGGTCTTTGTCAGAACTCCACTAACATCCTCTGAGTTACTGAACAACTGTTGTGTTTTTATTGGCAACAATATTTTTAACATGTACTATTTATACTTTTGGACAATAGTTATCGTTGCTGAAAAAAATGTAGACATTATATACTGATCATTTTTGTAGTCTAGGCTATAAGCCATCTGTGTGTCGTTTTTGTCCTGGTCAATGTCACCTGTTAAAGTTAAGAAATTAAAGGAACTAGCCGAATCAATATTTTTATTTCTGTTACTTAAATTCTTCTAATTGTTCTCCATGTGAAGTATGTTATGATGTACAGGTATGGTCAAACTAATTGAAACCTGTTTCAGGTGAATGAAAGTCTCCGTATGAAGTACCGCTACCTGGATCTACGCAGTAAAAAGATGCAGCACAATCTTCGCCTGCGCTCAAGTGTGATTATGAAGATGAGACATTTTCTTGCAGACTTGCATGGTGAGATTGTTTTTTGGGTGTCCTATTATTGTTCTGTTTAAAAAATATATAATGGCTGAACAAGAGATATGTGACACTTATTTGTATAGAAAATGATATCCAAGTTTCATAAGGAAGGGAAGAAAATCTCCTCATATTATCACTTGGACAGTTTTTTTTTTTAAAAGGATTAGTTTTCTTTTCAATGCTTGCATTTGAGGAACCTCTTAAGAAGTGTGAGGTTAGATCTCTGTAAAACCAGTTTAGGCTCCCCAGTTGGCTCATTTGCTGAATGACTGTTCCATTGTGGTAACTGTTGGGTTTGCTCTATTTTATATTATGTCTCATCACAGTTATGTTGTATTGTTTACAGTTGACTGGCATGTGAATGACTTTGTCCTGTTTCTTTTCAAATGTTAATATGTTTTGCAGTACTCATAAGACTTTGTCATATTTTCTTTTTATTGTTTTGAAAAATGTAAAAACTTACAAAATATAATAAAAGTAAGCAAATGTTAATGCCTTTATTAAATATAACATTAATCTGCAAAATTTTACCATATATAAAGTGTCATTTTTAGATTAAAACAAGAAACCATTTTAAAGTGTTATTTTGAGAATTTTTTTTTTCTTTTTCTTTAGGTTTTGTGGATGTTGAAACACCAGTCTTGTTCAGAAGAACTCCTGGGGTAAGTGACTTGAGGTTATCAGCATTTTTCATTGCAATGACGAACAGATGTTGTTTTTATGAAAGGTCACCATATATCAGTAGCAGTTCTACTATCTGTCTGTCCCCTTTTCATGTCTTAGCTGTAGCTTACATATTATTTACATTACTTCAATCATACTTAACTATCTTTCTAAAAAATCTGAATGTGTGTGTGATGCACAAAACATTTATACATGCAATTCTCAATGTTATATTTAAGATCCTATTCTAGGTAATTCCATCATAGTATCAGTTAATTCTTAATTCCAGTGTTATTTCTTGTTTGGATTTTCCGTATTTGTTTTATTGCCATCATTTTACACAAGGTATGGTTTATATATACATGTATTGACTTTTGTTCCAAAAGATCAGGAACGTGCTAAGTTGCAATTCTTTGTGGCATTTTTGGGAAATCTCCTTTTAGGAAAATATTCCTTATTAAACATACAAACAAATAAATATGAGACCTCCTTTGGCTCAGTCAGTAAATCAGTTTTTACATGTAGCTTTGTCAGTTTAGCTGACTGAAACTTTAGCTAAAATATGAACTAGACTCTATGCAAATGCAGGGAGCCAAGGAGTTTGTCGTTCCCAGTCACCAGAAGGGAATGTTCTATAGTCTACCACAGAGTCCTCAACAGGTAACTGATCTTATTATGGTACTCTTAGTGTCTCTTCTCTTTATTGAACTAGATGTACAGTAATTTCCCTCTGTTAAGACCACCTTCCATTCTTACTCAAAGGGGTCTTAATAGTGAGTTGGTCTTAATAGTGAGTTTGGGTGAGCATGCCAAACCAGCATGTTTATGTATCAAAGTGTCCACCTAATATGTCCCTGACCATTGGAAAAAAGACATAAAGCAAAAATAACCAACACACTTCTTTTCCAATGTTTATTTTAACAGAGCAATGTTTTTGAAAGAATGCAGAGCAAGAATGAGTGAAAATAAGCCTCATGATATGCATTTATTTATTGCTGTCGTGTGTATAATTGTTTTTTCTCAATAAAACCATGAGTTTATCAATACAATGGATAAAAAGTTCCAAATTTTATTTCATATTTAATCAGCACTAATGACATTCACATTTATGTCCAAGAAAAAACAACTTTAAAACTCATAATTTGTTATAATTGTTGCACTAATGCTAGCAAACAAATGTATTACAACTAAAAACAAATTAAATTGCTAATTACCTGCATAGGTCTGGCCAGTCTCACCGACAAGTTAATTGTTTTTCAAGCATTCTTTGATTGATCTGAATCATAAAGCACTTCTCTATGTTGGCCAGTAAGCACCTATCTGATTATGAATATGACCTAGTTTGTAAATTGAAAACACGCTGGAGGGCATTATTTTGCCGATTAGCGAGTGCTTATTACACCAAGGGTGACTTGTTCTTCCAGTCAAGATGGTCACAAATGTGGTCAGTGTTTACATAAGAAATACACAATATATTCTAGAAGAACTGGTTATAATGCCAGATTAGTAATGCACCCAATATTGTGGTCAGATTTTTCATTGAATAAAGAAGCCAAATATTTTTTACTTCTGGAAATTGGTCTTAATAGTGGCATGGTCACATTAATGGCATTGTCCTTATGTGGCATTTTACTGTACTATCAAACTTGTTCAACTTTTTTAGTCACCAATTGTAAAAGTTTATTTCATAATGCTGTTTGCAAATAATAATATCAAATGATAGACCAGTATTATTACTGGTACATTTTAATGTTTGGTTCACCTAGCATATTTGCATTTTATACATTGAAAACAGCATTTAAAATTCTCACTGTAAGCCTATGAATGTCTTTTTTCAGTTCAAGCAGTTACTGATGGTAGGAGGTATAGACAGGTACTTTCAGATTGCCAAGTGTTTCAGAGATGAAGGGGCCAAGCCAGACAGACAACCTGAGTTTACACAGGTGAGATTCCAGAGTGTGTGTTCATAATTTTAAGGTTAATAGTTGTCGCTATTTCTGCAGGTTCTGGTTGTTATTTTTACAACCAGTACTTGGCCAATAAGGTTATTTCTAGGTTGCTAAATAGTGCAGGGGACATGTCAGACAGTCCAGATTTACACAGGTATAAATGTTTAGAAAAATATTTGAAGTACGGTAATGTACTCAGGAGGTGGAAATCCCAGGCCTAACTTGCCTTTCATGTGAAAAATTAAGTTGTCAGACAAGTGAAATTTTATGTCGGAGGTGTCCATTTACAACTACATATTTGTTGTATAATGCCTTTCATATCCACAAACTTTCATTTAAAAGTTCATTTCTAACAAATCCATACAACATTTAGAATGAACTCGGACCAAATTTATTGTAGCATATCCGTTCAATTGTTTACTACCAAAGGGTCTTACTGCGCATGTGCCGGTAAACATGACATTATACATTTTAGTATGATGCAGTGATCTCCCTTACAATGACAGTATGTATGGTAAGGGAAGTAAATGAAGTATGACATTATTAGAAATATAACAAAAACAATGAGACATGTTCTGTAAATTTGTTCATGAGTCATGATATACATATTGAATGAGAATTTGCAATAAAAATCAAGTCAGCCACTAGTTTCTGGGTCTTAAAATTACCTATTCATCAATTCAGAATGTGGTGACACCATACCAAAATGAAAGTGCATGTGCGGCAACTGCTTAATAAATTTTGGCGCTGAAATTACAAAAAAGCAAGCCCACAAAATGAATTGTTTCATTTTAAGATCATGCAACAACAGTCTGTGGCTTAAAGAATTTCTGTAGTTTAATGCAGATGACCCTGACTCTAACTTTTTCAAAGTGTGCGGCGATGATAAATACATAGCAGACAAGACATCAGAATTATTCATTGGCATAAAGGTGGGAAGGAAAGAACACAGACATTGCATCAAAAGGCAGCAAAATAAATTGCCCGTGTGTCAAAACTGGAGTCTAAAAGTAAGCGAAAAGCTAGGGCCCTTGACAAAGCATTTTTTAAGGTAGAACAGTCTGTAATTTAATTATATTAGCACCTTTTTCACAACTTATGTTGTAGCTAACTATAGCTTCTGTATTGTGGGATGATATTATGTCTCACTTGAAAACTGTCAGATTCAACATCAGTTTAATGTAACTTTGTAAGCAAGACAGCTCCACAAAGTATTGGGTTTTTAAAGATTGCACAATTTTTTTTCTTAGACAATAAACAAGTATGCAATAAACTCAAGCAACTGTCAGGGCATGGTCATACTGGATGCACTTTCTATCTCAAGCCCCACTTGGAACTGGGCAGTGAACTGGTTAATACTCTTTCTTTTTTAAAAAATGTGTCATCAGCTGGATCTGGAGATGTCATTTGTGGACCGTGAGGGAGTGCTGGGCCTGATTGAAGCCATGTTGGTGCATTCCTGGCCGTCTGCATTGCCACCTCTCTCTGTTCCTTTCCCACGTCTCACATATCATGAGGCTATGTCAATGTATGGTTCTGATAAACCAGACACAAGATTTGACATGAAGGTGAGTTCCCTGTTATTTATTTTTATTTGTATTAAAAAATAAAGATTATTCCAGGTGTAGTTTCTCATAAAATAAAGTGACAAAATAGCAGTGTTAGAGAATCAAAATGCTTAAAGAAAAGAAGATGAACATTCAAAGAAAGATGAAGCATGGCTTAGATAAACCAAACACACAGTTTGATATGTAGGTGTTATGAGGTGGGTATATTTTTATTTTTTCAAGAAAATAAAAAAAAGACAAACAACAAACTTTCTACTATTGAAACAGGTTTCCACAAATCAGACAAAAAAACAGTTACAAATAAGAATTTCTATCTTAAAATATCTGGAAAAAAACAAGCAACTCTTAGTACAATTTTCCAGATATCAGACCAAAGTGTGTTTGGACGACAGTGTGGGGAACCTTGGATAGAGTCTGCCCTTAAAGAAGATGGTACAACCCTGGTGGCTATAAGGGTACAGGATAGGCAGGTACTGCTGTGATCTCTTATACCTTCTTTAAGCTTGTTTATAGGCGCTTGGGAAACAATGTACCATTTCATGCCCTTAGTTACTGTTGCTAACTGCTCACCAGCTACTTTTCAAATGTCTATCAATTCAGAGCCCTGTATGCTCTACACATTGGAGGCTGCATTGAAAATGGCATTCGTTTTGCTTGTGGGCTTTTTCATAGGAGTAAATTACCGGTAATTGATTGTTTCTGATTGGGTAAAAACATTTGGGTTGGAACTTTGATAAATCCTTCTCGACTGGCCATTTCCTGTGTGGAATCAGTCACTACCTAAAATATTGTGTAGGTATTATTGTTTGCCCAAGGAGCTAAAATATTATCTTAAGTTTGTGACTGGAACCCAGGATTTTCCATTCCATGGTTAATTAAAGGGTCTCTATACTGCTCCAGTGAACTTTTAACTTTTAAAGACAATTGTATGTTCAGTTCACTTTGTCCACAGCAGAAAATGTCCTTAATTTTACCTGAGACAGAGCAGAAGATATCAAACTTGTACAGAACTTAAAGGACCTAAACATCAAAGAAATTGCCACTATTATGAAACACATCACAAGCAGGATATCTTTAGCAAACCAACTCTGTTCATCAAAAAGCTAGCAAGGAAATGTTATCAGTATTGACCATATCTGTGATCTGCAAGTTGTGAATATGTCTTGATAATTAAAACAAATTCATTAACAAATTGTGTGGGAAATTCATGGCTTGTCAACTGAGAAATCATGTTTATAACATTATTTTGCAGAGCTGCAAGTTTTTTATTAAGAAAAACAATGAAACATTTGCCAAAAATCATAATAATATTTTGTTGTTATTGATATTTAACACTTTAGATTATACAGCCAATATTCAGATATCTTTCTTTACCACTTGACCTGAAATGCATTTCTTCTCTAATTTTCGTAGACTACTTTGTCTGGCCATTATCATCTGCTTATATGAAAATTGTGTTAAAAGTGTCATATGTGCATCTTAAAGTTAATGAAGTTAAGGTACAAACTTACAATGTGTGTAAGTAAACACATTTTCATGATAAATAATTTATATATGTATAAATATTATACTTTCAGGATTTCTTTTCAAACTCTCTAATTAAGAAACTGCTGAAGGAAGTAAAGAAGGAAATAAACAATGATAAGGTAATGATTTGCTTTTAATATATTTTAATAACAAGAGTAAAGATAATGTGATAACTTGCAATTTTAGTAATTCTTACAATTATAATAATTATTTTTATTTAATACACTAAATAGAAGTATGCAGTCTTTTTAACTTCTTAGTTTATTCTTGAGTATTAATATTACCATTCAAGTACTTGGTAACAACAGTTGTAGAAATCAGCACTGCGGTCACTTTGCAACATTAAGGAATGAGGTTCCTGGGATTGATGAGTAAATGTGAGGTGTTCGGCTAGTTTGACTTGGCCGCAGAGGTGCTCAGCGAGTGGTCTCAGTGAGTCACATGTCTGCCATGGAAAATCAGCAAGATTAGAACTTTATATCCTTATTATTAAATAGAAATTTCCTTAACTGACTACATTAACTGTAAGTGGCATGTTTATATTATCAGATGGTGCTATTGCCAATTAAACTGGGCCCATCATCAGACTGGAAGCCAGGCTTGTTTAGTGTTGGTGACCCTGAACTTGAACAGAAGTTCATAAGTAGCCTTAACCTTCAACCTTCTGACCTTGTCTTTCTGGCAGCTGGACCAGGCTTTCAACCGGTTTGTTTACATTTTGTATAAAGTAACTGTTCAGTTATAATGATTGATCTTTCTTTATTGTGGCTTTAAGTGTTGATTAATTATTAGGAATGTCAACAATTAGTCGGTTTATTTGTTAACCTCTTCTTTCACTAAGTAACCGGTTCTGTAACCATAGTTTAAAAAAAAAATGAATCTAGTTAAAATTGTTTTATGCGTACATATCTATCAAAAACATAAATTACATCTCGCTCCTTGAACTCTGTGTGACTTGATGTTGTGATACTATGCCAGGTGTTTACAGCATCCTTTTCACAATGAAGGCTGCTGCATCAAGTGATGAAGGTCTTTTGGTAATGGAAAAAATTGTTAGTGGGATGATAAACACCAAAAATTGTTTGAAATATATGTAAATATATGTTTTTTACAGTCACAAATATATGTTTTTTACAGTCCAAATATTTGTAAAATCGAAGAATTTAAAAAATCATTACTTTCATAAATGATAATGACTTACACATATATTGGCCATTGTTTTTCTATAAATTTCTTTTTCATTGTCATAATATTGTAGCCATGCTACAGTTATTTAATTAGAATGGAATTAAATGCAAAACAACTGATGTATAAGTGATTAAATATTAATTTTAAAATGTGTTTTTTATGGTCAAGCTTCTAAGACCCCTTATAATGTGCCAAACCTGATTCTACAAGACTAATGTCTTCACTTAATTTACTTTTATTTTAAACAATTCCAAGCAGTGACCAGTGCAGCATTGTTTGTCAATCAAAGCAAAAGAGGGTGAAGACTGATTGATGCTCATCTGTGTTTGTAAAACAGAGACCTTATAAAATAAGTACTTGCTTATCATCCAATTGAACAGGATAATCTGCTGCATCCCAATTCGACCAATTGTAATATTTTTTATTTAGAATATATGGAAAGAATGGCATAATGGGCCATTGCATTCATTGTAGCCCATGTATTCATCAAATTACGATTCAAAGAATCTTGATCCAGCTGTTTACCGGTAAGTATTTTTTTTTATGTTACAGCATGAATGTCTAGGAAGGATGCGTCTTAAGCTTGCTTCAATCCTGGAAGAAAAAGGTAGGCTTAGACACATGAACACTACTGCTTTTACCTTTCAAATATTTATTGTTAGGGTTAACTTTTAGACATAGATGCATTTCATGTTTGATTGTTTTTGATCTGTTGAACTTTGTTTGATTTCCCATTTGTTTTCACAACCTGTTGAGTTTGAACAAATTCTACTTTTGCTCATAAAGTTTCTTATAAAATTTTATTAAAGATAAAATTTGTAAAACCAACCCTGCCAAAAATAAAATGTAATATCATTTTATCCTACTCATAAACTCCTAAACAGGGCTTAGAGAAAAGACAGACTGAATAGGCAGGCAGCCAATGTGTGTTCAAAGGTCATAACAAGGCTAAAGGGAGCTAGAGTGTAGATTTGAAAATAAGGTTGTTAGATAACCAGTTTACTTAAGGTGGTAATTTATCGTTGACTTGTATAGTGACTTACATATTGTCTGTTTATTGGATTAAATCTCGCAGCCATAATATTTTAGTTATCTGGAAACAGAGTTATATATTGAGGTAGAGTTAACAGATACAAGTAAAGTGATGCATTCACTGTGGTATTTACTGCTTCAGAGGAGTAGTCACATTTAGAGACATTGACAATTGGTGTAGATAAACTGCTGTTCTTATTTTTGTGTAAGATGGATCGTCCACTCTCAAACTATACATCTCCCCTTTCAGTGTAGTAGACTATTATAAGCATAAAGGAAAGGGTTAAGTACGGAGACAAGTTGATCCACTTTAGTGCTGGAGTGTAGGTCGCTAACACCATATATAACATCGTATGGACTACAGTTCACTAAATGACATATTCTGACTCTTATGGAGGAAATTTGAGGTATTTTACAACAACCTTGCATCTCATTTAAAGAGGGTTGGAAATACTTTTGTATAGTTTTGATAATTTTGTACTGTTACAGGATTTTACCTGCATGGCTCTGCCTTTCATTTCACCTCCTATTTTTGAACTATGTAGAACTACTGTTCATTAGTGCAGTGAATACAAAAACCTTAAAAACAGCTGTCTCTACTCTGGATGGGTCCAGCAAGGTCCATTTATCAGTCTGATCAGTTTTCACTATTTGCCACCACGCCTGTGCTTGTCAGATTAAAACAGTTTGGCATATCTGTCCCATTCGATGTTTGTAACTTTAGCTTTTCAATAAAATGAGTGCATGTGAAACACAAAATGATTTAAGATTGTTTAGATGTATGCAAGGCTATGAAATTTCAGGTGTTCAAGGAGTTCGCAACCAAGATGTGTTCAATTTCCTCTGGGTGGTTGACTTCCCTCTCTTCACACCTGTCTCTAATACTGAGAACTCATCCAAAGTTTCAGAAGGTAAGTATTGATTCAACTGTTACTTGCTGGCAGCAGTATAAGGGTAGGGTATGTTTCATGTTAATGGGCTGATGGTGATTTCAGCCAGTAAAATTGTAAATATGTAACATAATTAAATTGAGTGAAAGTCATTTTACTATATTTCACTATTAATTATCTCTTATATCTGTATTTTATAGGGTAAACTATTTGTTAAAACCCATTCACATATGACTTATTTATGGTTTGCAATATGTAAATTTCACTTGACTTGGAATACCCATCTAGCATCCATTTAGTGTGTAAATCTACCTGTCTTAATCGGAGATTTGTTAGAACTTATTTTCAAAGAAGCATTGGTTTATTTCTCCAACTCAACATAACTACATGTTGTAGCAAGTGGATATTTATTTACCAGAATTTAGTTATATTCCTTGTTATCTGTAGCCAAATGATTTGTTGTCATTTAAATTTCTAAATCTTGAACCTGTAGCATTCTTTCTTAAAATCCTAAATTTAGCATGCTTGTTGAACAGTTAGTTGATCTTTGTTCTGACTTAGCAAGTAACTAGCTTCAGTCATAACATGTTGATGTGATTGTTGTGGTATAGGTCCACACTGGAACCTATGACAGAGTGGCTATAGTCTCCAACTTGTAGCTCCCCAGCTTCACAGTGTGTGGGTTCAAGTCACCGTGGGTATTGTTTATGTGTGGAATTCTTCCAGCTCACCTGCAGTGCACTAGTGGTTCTTAGGTCTTCCCTAACCAACAATAGCTTTGCTGTGCAAAAATAATAATAATTATATCACTGCAATTAGTGAGATCAAGTAAAAAATTTCATTTGTTCCTGTAATGTTAATAAACTGTAATTTACACTCATTCATTGTTCAAAAAATGGTATCACATATTGAACTCTTGTTGTTTAATCTTTTGGAGAAATCAAAATGTACCCCATCACTTTTAACTCGGAAATTCGGTTTTCATCTGAAAGTTATTAATCTGCACTTCATTGCTTTAAATAGAGATTTTTTTATTTCTTAGTTTTATTACATAAAATAGCAGATTAATGTTTTAAAATGTCATTTCTTGTGGCGTCAGACTATCAATAGTCTAAAATGTGATACAGGTTTTGTGCCAAGAATTGGTCTAATTGAACGTAAGGAATGGCTATTTTGGGCTGGATGTGGTCTCTTTGAATATAGACAGGTAACAGTTGGTTTGAATATTTAGGCCTTGAAATGAAAATTCCTCAATTTCAGACATTCTAGAATCCACCCACCACCCTTTCACTGACGTACATCCAGAAGATGAACACCTGCTTCTTACACAACCCTTGAAGGTAGGACAACTCTAGCTGTGTCAAAAGTGATAGTGTTATTGACTTTACTCTAAGCGTGAAAAAAAGGTTTTTCTAATGCAGCTGGTTTTGTATGTTTATATGACATATTTTTCCATTTTATTCAGTCATTTGCACCTTTTCTTCAACAGTCAGGCATAATATGTAATTTGAAGAATTAATTAATGTATTGTGCCATCATTTACATTTGTTGTTCAATTCAACATCTAAAATTTTTTTTACTACAAAAACTGAGGAATATCTCAACTAAAAAAAACACAAAGTCTTGGTAAATTTTTCTGATGACCATACACATGGGGTTATATCAGCTATCCACATTTCTGTCTGACCTGTCTTGTTACAGTCAGTCACTTGCAGAAGTATGGCATACCATTACTTTTCACGATTCACTTGCACCTTGTGCTGTGATTCATATTTGAAAGGCAATATTAGATGACAAAAAAGTCTCCAATAGGCTTCAAAACATAGCTAACAGTCCTCACTAAATAAGAAATAATAAGTGAAGTTTACCACAAGTTTTAAAACTTGTACTAGACCAAGACACACCAAGTAAATGTAAACACTGCCTTTGAATGGTCAGTTGGCGGACCATTTGGCGAGCTTAAACCTGGTTTGTGGAGCTTTCCAACCTTACACTTCCTGAAGTTTTTTTTACAGACAAAATAAGATGTAAATATATATCCCATCAAAGTGAGAAAACTTATAGTAAGCACCTGCATCAGGAGTTAAAAACTGATCAAAGAATAGGATTCAATAATATAATATTAATTATAATAAACAATCAACATATATACACAGAATTAAACCCTTGACAACTAAACAGTTTCTAACAGAAAATAATAAAAAAGTCAAAGTGATGACACACATGAACAACTTTGTGTCTTTTATATTTTGGGTATATTTGTAGTTTCTTCTTGTGACTTGCACTTTCCTGCATCATTAAACAAGAAGATAATGATTTTAGTCAAATTGAACATTTATTGGGTAACTTAAGAACAGATGTACAGTATATACTGTATGAGCAAATGTTGTATGAATGAGCTATCTTCGACAAGTAAAAAAAAATCCATAAAGTTCTGGTATTGTTCTGGACTGGATCTGCAGATCTTAGATATAATAGTCACAAGAAAAAGGCATGATTTGCATAAGGCTTAACATTTGAGTCATGATTGCATGTAAAGTTCAGGATTTTTAATTATATCAGAATTATGTGAAGGCTTGAAAGTAGTGTTTGTCATGTATCTAAAGGTAAGGAAGTTTGTATGTAAAGGTAAAGGCATCAAATATAAGTCATGTTTGCATGTAAAGGTAATATAAGTCACATTTGCATGTAAAGGTAATATAATCATGTTTGTATAAAAAAGGTATAAGTCATGTTTGTATGTAAAGGTATAAGTCATGTTTGTATGTAAAGGTAATATAAGTCATGTTTGTATGTAAAGGTATAAGTTATGTTTGTATGTAAAGGTATAAGTCATGTTTGTATGTAAAGGTATAAGTCATGTTTGTATGTAAAGGTATAAGTCATGTTTGTATGTAAAGGTAATATAAGTCATGTTTGTATGTAAAGGTA
Source organism: Sinonovacula constricta (assembly GCA_007844125.1). Classification (NCBI taxonomy): domain Eukaryota; kingdom Metazoa; phylum Mollusca; class Bivalvia; order Cardiida; family Solecurtidae; genus Sinonovacula; species Sinonovacula constricta. The sequence goes on from CM017571.1 coordinate 26,257,606, forward strand.
TAAGTTATGTTTGTATGTAAAGGTATAAGTCATGTTTGTATGTAACGGTAATATAAGTCATGTTTGTATGTAAAGGTATAAGTTATGTTTGTATGTAAAGGTATAAGTCATGTTTGTATGTAAAGGTAATATAAGTCATGTTTGTATGTGAAGGTATAAGTTATGTTTGTATGTAAAGCTATAAGTCAGGTTTTTATATAAAGGAATATGAGTCATGTTTGTATGTACAGACGAAGACTTAAAATATAAGTCATGTTTGTATGTAAAGGTAATATAAGTCATGTTTGTATGTAAAGGTAATATAAGTAATGTTTGTATGTAAAGATAAAGACTTCAAATATATACAAGTCATGTTTACATGTAAAGATGAAAAGAAATGCCTGATTGTAGTCTATTTATAATGTTCTTGCTTATTTTTTTAGTTTTAAATCTAGGTCATTGTGTATATTTTTCAATCTTTTATAAGCAGACAGGACAGATGATGTTAGAAATTATTTGCATAAACCAGAAAATACCAGCAGCAAATGATAAGCTATATGACCTTTCTTTTCCTTAACTATGTGAGAATTATTAAAAAGGATCATAATGTAACTTTATACTATTGCAGGCCCGCAGTTTACACTATGACCTGGTGCTAAATGGAAACGAGGTGGGAGGAGGCTCCATTCGGATACATGATCCTCACAAACAGGAAGTGGTTCTCCAGAAACTAAATGTAGGAGCACTTAAATTGAACATTTTAGTAAACTCTTTTTAACCTGATGTGTTATGAAAAACATTTTAAAAATTAAGGGTAACTAATACTGGTGCTTCAGTAATAGCCTCAGAAAAACATGGACTGGTTCTCCAAAAATTCATATATGCTGTCTTTAATTAACAGGTACTTTTATGAATGCTTCAAGACAATTTTGAGAAATAGTAAAGTGACAATTTTTTACTTTATCACACATTACCATTTTGAAAAACAAACAAACACAAGAACATTAATGATTAGAAACATGCATCTCACAGCTGATTCTTTATAAGACCCCTTTTCTTGGCTGTTTTATGACTTATGCCCATGCTGCTGTGAAGTTTGTAGCATCATTTACTGCCACTGGAAACATGGTTGAAAATCACTTGTATTATGACTCTATTATAAAACATAGTATTTATGATAGGTAGTTAATTTGTGTCAGATGCTTTTTTGTCTTGCAACATAGTTTGATAATACAATATTATGTACATGTAACTCTGTAAAATGTTAAAATGTGAAGCCAAAATGGCTGTTAAATGTCTTCGAGTGAAGGCTGCAAGTAAAATCAGTCATGCACACTTTAACATTAAAATTTTATTTTAAGCAGAAACAATGTTGATAAAAGTATAAGTCAGTGGGTGAAAAACCTGCTGTTCCACTCACAAGGGACTAGAAATATCATCAAGATTCATTTACTTTTATTGTATAAAGGGCAAAAAATGTTGGACAAGATCTGTAAGGTTAGAAAACATGTACATGTCTTCTGCTTATCACACCTAACTTTAATTTATTCACAGAGACTAGATATACTAAAAATCTTTATGTTTATTTATAAATATTTATTTAATGAAGTGAAAAAATGTTGAAAAAAGAGCTGTAATATATCAATGCATGTGGTTAACTGCTTGTAAGAAATTTAACTATGTCTAGAATCAAAGAATGCATGGTTTGCATGTACCAAAATGTAAAACATCAAAATTTGTATACAAAAGCAGAGTCCAAATGTGAAATAAGGAACAAAAATGCTTCAACTTTGGCATTTTTCTTCTTCACTATGCAAGGACAAGCATAGAACAATATCAATTTCAGAGGGCAAAAATGCTTCAATTTTGGTCACATAAGCCTGGCTAAACACTATGCAAGTACAGACTTACAACAAAATCATTTTTTTCCATGAATAAATAGTAAAACTCAAACATTATAAAAAAATTCTAACATTTTTAGCACAGTTCACCTGTCATTTTCCTGAGTGTTACTCAAAATTTCAGGGAAGACAACTCTAACCAGAGCACATGCACAGTAATTAATGTAAAGCCAAGAATTACAGCTTTCCTTGTCTTTACTAGCTTTTCAAAGAATGTAGCCGTGTGTTTTATGTTCCAGATTGATTCGAGTCACTTGCGACATATGTTAGAGGCCTTTAGTATGGGATGTCCCCCTCATGGTGGCATTGCTCTTGGTAGGTATACTACATTTAGCATCCTAATATTTATCTTTCAATTATCCATGTTGGTGTCCATTTGGAGTACAAATATAGTTCTGCGGTTACTGTGTATAGCTTGCCTTGAGCACCTGACACCCAATAATGTTATCCTAATGCCACCTCATTAAGTCCTGGCAATACCTTCATTAGCAATGTCCCACCACTAGTTTTGCTCCACTTTTAAAGAAAAAAGAAGGGAGCTAATGTCATGACCCTCTTGTCAGAATCAGCATTGGTTAGTCTTTTTGTTGAGGTCATTTTATGAAAACCATCAAAGATATTCATTTTTCACTTGGAATAATTGTTCAAAATCAAAAAAACTGACCATAAAATTATTTTTAACAGTTATGCCCCCCCCCCTTTTTTGAGTTATTTTCATTATACTGTCCAGCACTGAAAATGGTAGAGTGATATTTCTGTTGACTGTAGGATGATATATCTATTGACTGTATGATATATCTGTGGTCTGTAGAGTGATATACCTGTGGCCTGTAGAATGATATATCTGTTGACTGTAGAGTGATATATTTGTGGTCTGTAGAGTGCTTTATTTGTGCATTTTAGAGTGCTATTTGTGTTGACTGTAGATTGATATATATGTTGCCTGTAGAGTGCTATTTGTGTTGACTGTAGATTGATATATCTGTTGACTGTAGAGTGCTTTATCTGTAGACTGTAGAGTGTTATATCTATTGACTGTAGAGTGACATTTCTGTTGGCTGTAGAGTGACATTTCTGTTGACTGTAGAGTGCTTTATCTGTGGACTGTATAGTGCTATATCTGTTGACTGTAGAGTGCTATATCTTTGGACTGTATGGTACTGTATCTATTTACTGTAGAGGGCTATATTGGTTGACTATAGAGTGCTATATCTGTTGACTAGAGTGTTATATCTGTTGACTAGAGTGCTATATCTGTTAGCTGTAGAGTGCTATATCTGTTGACTGTATGGTGCTGTATCTATTTACTGTAGAGTGCTTTATCTGTGGACCATAGAATGCTATATCTGTTGACTGTAGAGTGTTATATCTGTTGACTGTAGAATGCTTTATCTCTGAACTGAAGTGTGCTATATTTGTTGACTAGGGTTCTATATCTGTTAACTGTAGAGTGCTATATCTGTGGACTGTATGGTGCTGTATTTATTTACTGTAGAGTGCTATAGTGGTTGACTATAGAGTGCTATATCTGTTGACTAGAGTTCTATATCTGTTAACTGTATAGTGCTATATCTGTGGACTGTATGGTGCTGTATCTATTTACTGTAGAGTGCTTTATCTGTGGACCATAGAGTGCTATATCTGTTGACTTTAGAGTGTTATATCTGTTGACTGTAGAATGCTTTATCTCTGAACTGTAGAGTGCTATATCTGTTGACTAGAGTGCTATATCTGTGAACTGTATGGTGCTGTATCTATTTACTGTAGAGTGCTATAGCGGTTGACTATAGAGTGCTATATCTGTTGACTAGAGTGCTATATCTGTTAACTGTAGATTGCTATATCTGTTGACTGCAGAATGCTATATCTGTAAACTGTAGGGTGCTATATCTGTGGACTGTATGTGCTATATCTGTGGACTGTTGAATGCTATATATGCTGACAGTTGAGTGCCCCATCTGTTGACTGTAGGGTGCTTTTTCTGTTGACTGTAGAGTGCTATATCTGTTGACATTATAGTGTATATCTGTGGACTGTAGTGTCATATCTGTGGACTCTAGAGTGCTCTGTCTGTGGACTGTAGAGTGCTGTATCTGTTGACTCTAGAGTGCTTTATCTTGGTACCAACCTACTATACTACTACTACTTTAGTGGTCTTTGGGTGAACTTTCTTTGACAGTAATGAACCCTCAACACCATTATAGATTACAGTGTATAAATGTTGCATATAGAGGTTATACTTACGATATACATGAATTTATTAATTAGTCCCTTGTCTTTTAATGAAATTCAAGCAACCTGGTAACAGCTTAGAGTATGTAAATGATCCCTACAATATATTTATTTAATCATTGAACTGCAAATTTGCTGATAAGCGTTCTATTTATAACTGATATATATGCATGATGTATATTCCCACATGTTAAGCTTAAACCTATACCAGGTTGTTAAGCTTAAATTAAAAAACAACACAACCTTTTAGCTTAAAATGACTTACATAATTGAAACAGCATTGAAATGCTAACAGTGCTGAAGATAGCATGATCTTTTAAAGGCCAGCATGCTCACATTTAACCATGTTTTCCAAGGGAATATATAAGTCCATTGTTTATTGTGGTCTAACAAAGTTGTGCATTTGAGCAATAAAATAACAGGCATGCAAAGTTGACTTACAATGACCAAGTCCCTTTAAAGGTGACTATCTGATGTGCTAAAGCATATATCCGTTAAAAGAAGAATTCTTAAAAGGCAGTCATATGTATATTTCTAAAATGATGAGCTTATCAATGATGGAAAATGGTTTCTTGCTTTTGATATTTCAAAGAGAACTTGAATTGTAAAGCAGTACAGTGTATTCACTTACCTTTTGTTGGAACCATAGCAATGCATACCAACTTTACATTAGTTAACTACTGATATTGTCTTAAACTCTCAACTAACTAAACATAAAATGGCCATGCTTTGGCAAATACGGTAAAACCTCACTATTTTTCTTTTTCACGTCATTTTTCCCAAAATCCGGAAAAAGGACCACCTCACTACATGGGACACTCATTTCAGAACTAATCATCATATTCAAACATTTTCTAAACCCTGCTTATAGGGACACTACCTAGTCAGAAGTGTCACTTTTCACTGACTATGTTGTTCATACTTGAGTAGAATTGAATTGTAACCTTATTGAATGTGTGATTTCACTCTTGGTTTCTAACAATGACATTATTAGTTATGTAAGAAAATTGTGTACTTTGTTATTAGTAAATCAATCTGAAAGAAATACTTGACTAAACCTTGTAGAGAAATTAAAAAATATTATACTTTTGCTATTATGTTTTTCATTATGTTCAACAATACAAATATTAGTTTTGACGTCCAATTATATTATTGTAATGTTGACAAAAACTTATTAAGAGGAACATCTGGCTAAGAGGGACAAATTCTACACAAACCACTGGTGGTCCTATTATCGAGGTTTCACTGAAGTGTAGATTCAGATCCCAGTGGTAGCTGTCAGATCAGGATCTGCGCTCTTGGCTGCTGCGGCTCATGCGATGTCTTGTTACCTTTGACTTATCAGTAACGATGTTATCGAGACCAAGACTTTGTATTGCTTGAGAAATTAATGTTGCAATATAAGGGTTAAACATAGCTTACTTTTTCATATTTTTTCACACAGGATTGGACAGATTTTTCTCTGTCCTCTGTCGGACTCCTAGTATCCGAGATGTGATAGCATTTCCGAAGACGGTCGATGGGAAAGATCCAATGAGCAACTCTCCTGCCCCAGTTGACCAGGCTGACTTAGACACCTATCATATACAGCCCAAACCCTGATCTATATATTGACAGCTCTATAAATATGATCAAAAATAAATGTTTTATATTGAAAGCTTTTTCTTTCTTTGGTACAATAAAGTCCCCTCTTTTTATGCCCGAGCCCTTAAAAGAATTCTTAAGAGGCATTTAAAGGCCTTCTTGTCCCATGGATTTTCCATTTCTGATCAGTACTTTTTGTAAGACTCAGCTTATTTTAATCAAATATAGTTTAAGTACTGGATATTGAGTACAGTTCAAGTTAAAATTTGGTAAATTTCCACTTAATATTTGCAAATATGATCTTTCTTGTCAATTTTTCACTTGTCATTTTTTTATATAGACTCCACAGATTTAATTCAAATTTATAGTATATAATAATATCAAAATAAGATCAAGTTCCATTATGGTTGCTATCCACTTTAAATCGGTAGCATTTCGGCACTTTCTAGTTGTGGTTTTGCATTAATTTTCATTCTTGATCAATAACTGTTAAAATCCATGATTTATTTCATTGCAAGGGTCATCATCGGAACCTACTTTCACTTGTACCATTCTGGTTTAAAGTGGCTGCGGGATATTGGGAGGGTAAAAATTTGTTTTTATGAATATTCATAGCAACCAGTGGCCCAATGAAAATGCATAAATTAAAGTTAACACAGTATTTGTCTACATGAAAATTGCCGCACTAAACTGTGGCACCTGTTGTTTACAAATTGTAATAATCTCATTGGCTAAATTTCCAGGCCATTTTGGCCAATCAAATGCTTCATGCATACATTCATAAGAACAAAGTTTTTCTGGCCAAGCTATCCACAATATATATGTATAGTGATAATAGAATATTTAACGTGGGTTCCAACAATGATAAGGGTGAAATATATATTAAAACGACTTATTCCATTTCGGTATTTTTTTATATAGATAGATTTATGGTAGTTTTGTTCTGAAATTGAGCTAAAGACATTTGTATCTTATGGATACATTCCTTGAATGTCATTTATAGAAAGCCTATATGCAAGACCTAGATTTTATTAAATTATAATATCAAATTACATAGTACACAGAACTGGAATGGAAAAACAATAACTATTTTATACTCTTTAGAGTGTTTATCAAGTTTTCCAAATAAAATGTACATCTTTATTTTAAAACTTTAATAAACACTAATTGCACTTGGTAATTGGCTTTTATCATTTTACATAGTAACATACACACCTTATGCCTTAAATTTTATACAATGGCTTATGGGAGAAAAAACTATTTGATGATAAATGAAAATGTACTGGCTAATGATAAACAAAGCAGTTAAAAGGCAACAAAACTATATGATGCAAGATTTCTTTATTGTACATTTTTTTTAATTTTCAAAATTATGGAAATCAAGTAATGCAATGAGTGTAAGACAATACTTGTAAAATATAAATAATAAAATAACTAGAAAGCTATATAAGCCAGCTTTTCTACACATGCTCATATAGATGTTGTTTATAAAATAGAACTTAATCTATATATGTCTTTTTTCATCAAAATTAAGTGATTCATGTTTCTGCAAAATAAACAGTGTGCGTAAAGCTCCATATGTGGAAGTGAATGAAAATGCTAACAAATGTTCATGATTTATAAGGGAGATATACTGGAAGTAAAAATTAATTAAAAGATTTCACTGCACTGATCATCAAAGTAAATGGGTCTTAATTTAAAATAATAATAAATGTGTATTAGCTACAAACATAGTCACACATTTCAATAAAAAGAAAAGCAGCCTAGAATGATTAAACTCCAAAAAAAATATCTTGTAAAAATAACAAAAAAGCCTTAAAAATACATTCTACATAAATTGTAGAAAAATATTTTGTTTCCTAACAATAACAATGAAGAATGTCAATACTACACTATGATTTTATTGTAAATTATAGCCATTTCCTAGGATTACACTTGATGTAAAAGTACAAAAGTGTTTAAAGTCATGGTGTTATGTAAGTATTCATGAACCTTTGTCCAAACCTAATGAAGCCTCCAATTAAAAAACATTGAACTTTAAATCTACACTATTCCAAAGCATCTGATAGGTTGGAATCAAAGCTTTTACAAAATCTGACAAATGCTTCAGAATGGTCTTGAATTGCAGCATAAAGTTTTATAATCTTGGGACACCTAGACTTTAAAACTAGGACTGTTTCTTGGCATATCTTGGCTCTCTTGTGTATCTGGTTGACTCTCTTGTGACAACTTGGCTCGAGACGGCGCGGTACTTGAGGATTGAGCAGGCCAAGATGAGTCCATTAATGACATAGGTGGAGACACAGACCACACACATGTCATGGAGAATGTACACCAATATGTACGCGAGATAAGCACAACCTACACAGCTCAGGATGGCATTAAATAGCTGAACTGTTGCAGAGAAACCTGATGTGTTGAAGGCTGAAATAAAAACAAGGAATAAGATTTTATATGCAATCTTCAAGGTGAGTGCATTTTTAGACTTCAACAGTGACCAAAAGAACAAGGCTTAACCAAAATAACATAGCAAGTTGTACTTTTACTTTTCTAAGAGAAATTTAAATTTAAAATTTGAAAAGACTGATAAACTGACACAAGTTTTAGAATATCAATCTCTGAAAATTGTAAGTGATTTTTTAGCCATTTCTTCCTATTTATACCATTGTTTGCAGTGTCAATCCTATATATGTTAACATGCCTACATAAATTAATATTAAAAATATTATACATAATTGTTTTCTTGAATTCGACTGCATTTTTAATATTCAATACCAATATGCTGTTGTTGTTTTTTTTCAAAGTATTTTTGTTTAAAATTTCATATCCAAACAAATTTTCTATTTGTGAACATTTTACACAATGCAATCTGTAGATAAGGCAAGAACAGAAGTGTAAGTTTACCAATGATAAAAGATGATGATGAAGCTATGTACTTCATTGATGATATATACTTAGCCAGGTATTCAACTATATGATTACAAGCTACCTCTATTTAAAGGCCATTTGTATGCTTTGCTTTTGTAACATAGGGAGAAAAATGTGCAGCCAGTCCCAAACTCAAACCCAAGACCCTTTGCAAACACGACAAAAGCTATACCAACTCTATCACCTGGCTGCACTTTGATAAATATACACACTTACCTAATATTGCTTGAATGACATAGAATGTTACACCAAATACACTGTTTGGCTGATTCAAAATGCTGTCTTTGCCCAACAGTGGTTCAATCAAGCCAAATCCACGACCATACCTGCAAAAACAAAACAATATTCAGGTAAAGATTGCCACTGTGATGATGGTTTCGATCATTAGCCTTTTAATCATACAGGCAAACACTATAGCCATGTTAAGTGAAGATTGGGCCATAAATGTACCGGTAGTCTCTATTGTTGTTGTTATAACTACTTTAATGATGGTCAACACATCCTTCCAGATTTTATCGTGACCCCTGTCATGTTGCTCATGCATGGCTTAAAGGTTATATGCCTAAAGTATGGTCTAAAGTGGGCCGTTAGGAGGTACATAGTTTATGTGCCCATTTACAGAAAAAAGACGAAATGAATTTTCCTTGTTTTTGACCCTATATGCAGAGTAAACTATGTTACTTATGTAAAGTTCACAGCCTAATCTACTTCTCACCCCACACAACCCTAGGACCGTGTTTTAATCTCAAGAGTAAATTTTGAACCTCTGGAGTATTCACAAGTGTTGTCTACGATTTGACCTAGTGACCTACTTTTTGACCCAGTTAAGAATTCTTCCAAGATTGCATGCAGGCAAACATTCTGGCCATGAAAATTGGGACATAAATGTGGTCTCTAGGGTGTTCACAAAGTTTTACTAAGATTTGACCTAGTGTCCTAGTTTTTCTCCCCATGTGACTCAAGTATGAACTCATTCAAGATTTTTTTATAGGCAAACATTCTAACCAAGTTTTATGAAGCTTGGATAAAAACTTTAGCCTCAAGTGTGTTCACAAGCAAATTGTTGACACTGCACAATGGACAACAGACCAGGAGCGTTTCTGCCATTACGCACTTTATGCATGTGCGTAACCTCCGTTAAAAAAATCAAAAACCTAAAAGTACCAAAAAACACAAAGAAAGGTAATGCCTAAATCGGGTTAGGAATGATTTATTTCCGTAGTTTCTATGTTATAAAATCTTTTTACCACACCAATCATGTTGAAAAGGTTTAAAATGATTAAACTTATACATGTCAGGAGTTTAGTCGTTCAAATTTTGCGTCAAGTTCTTCGCATGTCCGCATTTTACCTGTTATTCAGTAGAAAAGAACCGAATATATTCAAAAGTATTATAACAAAGGTTATTTCCCCTGTTACTGTGCCTAACTTCTAAAACGGCCCAGATACGCGCCTGCAACAGACTTTGGAAACCGAATGAAGGGGTATCAGAAAAGCTCACCTTGAGTATGTTGTGCTCAAGTGAGATAATAAGGGGGAAAATGTGCATGTTAATTTTTTATTTGTTATCATATATCAAGTACTTGGTCAGAAACCATCAGTCAAAATCAGATATTTTAAGTTAAAATCTTACCCAACTTAAAGAAATTAATTTGGAAGCAATTAAGAATAAAAAAATTACTTAAAATATCCCGTAATAGACACATCTTTATAGTTTAAGTTGGTAATTTTCATCCATATACTGCCTGTATTGATGATAAATTTTAAGGGTTTCAGACAAAATGAGAACCCAATTCCTGCACAGTTTGAAACATTTAAAAACATTTTTAAGATTTTTTTTTAACTAAATAACAATTTTTCTGAGAGATAAAACAATAATGACCTTTTATGTTAAAGATTTGTCACAAATTACACAATCCATCAATAAGAAACAAGAAAGGGCCAGAATGAAAAAAGGAATGATGTCATCTTCAATATAAGGTCAAAATTGGTGACAATATAAATAATCTCTTAACTAAAACCAACACAACTTAGTGCAGTATTAGACAAAGGGAAACAACTGCCACTGGTAACAATAACAACAATGCCACCCTTGTTAATACACAATTGTTGTAAAATTATGCATTTACAAAGATAACAATTGAGAAAATATTTTCCCAAGTAGGATAATTATTATGTTATATTATATAAAATTTCTTTACAAACTTTCAATGTTGTTAAATGTTCGAAAATTTCAATGACATTCTGATTCATTAGATAATAACAATGTATGTTAAGTTTTGCATTGACACATTGGTGAGCCTCACAATCTGCACACTGTGACAGTGAGTGTGATGTCACAGTGCTTGTCTAATTTTGCCACTGTATAATGTGGCCCCAAAATAAGTGAATCAGATCACAGAAAGTCGGATCAGTCAGTATACCTGCAGATTTTGTTAAACCGACAGCAAAATGGGTCGATCTAGCCACAAAATAAGTCAATCAAGCGAACTAAAAGTAAGAGTCAAGTGTAATTTTGATCAAAATAGTTCCAGGTTCTTTGCAAAAATACTCAACCCCCTTTTTTTGCACTGTGGCTATTTTTTCAGTGTCGTAAAGCTTTTCTGTCAGGCTATGTTTACAGTGTTCCGATTGCATATATGCAGATCAGAGATTTCTGGAACAGACTAAATGCCAGCACTTGCAGATACATATCCAGGTACTTCTTAAATGGTAGCATTTATATGAAGGTAGGTAATTTACTGTGTGCTGTATGATTTGTTTCATGCAACTAAACAGTATTATATCTGTGCATATGTAAGCATATATAATCAATGATGAAATTTTGTTTATTTGGAGTGACTTTGTTTACTGCACTATAAATAGGGGACTCTTCAAAGTCCAAAACCTGTGTTCTGCACATGAGCAACATTAACTGCTGTAACAATAGCCTTTGTGAAATGATTTACAGTCCCGTAAAAAGAGCTATAGTGTTTAAACTATCTAGTGATTTGGATGCTTTCAGAAGGCTCTGGGAATAGTCATATCACTACAATCTTGTACTGTTACAATCTTGTACCGAATTGGGAATAGTCGTACCACATATAACATATATTGGTAAATTTTTAGTATAGAGATTGTTTGTAAAAAACTTCCAGGACTATAGTAGCTATACTGCCAATATGTTCTAAATATTCCCTGTCATAGTTGCCAATCTCCTTGTGTTTGTTTGTAAATGAATTCAGTTTGATTACTGACAATTAATGATATAAGTATATAGTATATGACAATTATAAATACAAAAAAAAAATCAATGTATTTATTATTTAAGCATAAACAATGGCTGTGATTAATAAGTTCCATGAGCAAATAGAAACTAACACAATCATGTGACTTTAACAGCCATGAGTTTGCACCAACTTTGCGTATATATCTCTATAGCAGCTGATCTGTGTTAATAAAGAGAGTATTGATCAATAGGACTGTTCTTTAAGTTTTGTATACAGTATATTGCTTACAGCTATAAAATTCAGAATCATCACCAAGATTTCATTTGTGTTATAAATAATGTTAGTCATGTAATCATCTCATTAGTAACACATAGCAAATGCCACTACTAATATGAAAATATACAATTTATATATGGTACGACTTTTCCCAAAATGGTACGACTATACCCGGTGTCACGGTCTCGTATTTCTACCATGTTGAAATTTCTCACATGCCCCAATGCGCATGTGCAAAATTTTAATAGAAATATGAGTCCGTATATAGATGGTCCAAGATTTCCTCCCAGGCACACATTTTCATCTTAAGTAAACGTGAAATATTCTAGGTATACATGTATATTGTAAAGATAGAACGATTGGTACAACAGAAACGTCAGACCAAGTACGGACGAACTTAAATTTTAATACAGGCACAAATTTCCATCTGAAGTAAACATGTAAAATTCATGTATAAATGTATATAATATAAGTCAGAAATATTGGCCTGTAAGAAACATCAGCCCATGTATATATGGGCTAAAATTTCCACCCAGGCCCACATTTCCATTGTAAGTAAATGTCCGGGATACATATTCATGTATATGAGGGATAGAAAGACCTGCCCTACAGAAACACCAGACCATGTATAGATAGGTTTATATTTCCACCTAGGCATACATTTCCATCTTGAGTAAAGGTGTAATAATTATGTATACATGTATATGGTAGAAAGAGAGAAAGATTGGTCTGAAAGAAACATCAGCCCATGTATATATGGGCTTATATGTCCACTCAGGCACACATTTCCACCTTAGGTGTAATATTTATGTAAACATGTTTATGGTAGAGAGAGAAAGACTGGTCGGATAGAAGCATCAGCCCAGGTATAAATGGGCTTATATCCCCACGGGGACAGGTTTCCATATTAAGTTTTTTACACAAGTATAAAATGCTAGGACATTTAGGCACATGTAGTTAAAAAAAAGCAATCTGGCGCATGTGCACACTAGACAGAGAAATTTAAGCACAGTAGAAACATCAGACCGTGACACCGGTACTGTACCGTTGTGCGTTGGTATGATTATTCCTGCACCCCTTCCAGACAAGGTTCCTCGATCATTAATAAATCAAAATGAAAACAATATATACATACTTGGAGGAGAAGACCTTGGTACAGCTCATGCTTTCTGATATATCGCAGAGTGCCTGGAAGGTCGGATCTGAGTGGATTGACGTTTCAACATGGTAGGCGTACATAGAGATCAGCATCCCAAGAACGCAAAGAATGGATACGCACACCATTGGCAAACGCGGAATCGTTTGTCTTTGCTTCATTGTAGCAATCTTCAAGTTCAAGTTTGTTCTACCAATACTCCCGTCTTGCTTTTAAAGACACGTCAGCTTATGCAAGCCTAAGACAACTTTAGAGGCTTCATCGGCAACATGTCAACAACCAACCATAATTGCATGTCGCTTAAGCTAATTAATAAAAATAAAAATATGATAGCATAACATTACGTCCAAGCACTACATACTACAAGAATTGAAACAAATCTTACATAATATAATATAATTACTTCAGCCCGGCATTCAAAATAACGAAGTCACTATCTTTTCTTGTTCCTATTTTTTTAATTGATTAAGCGACTTAAAATTAAATTTGTCCAATCGCCATGTAGCGTTTTCTTAAATCCGGCACAGATCAATGGTGGACAACGATGATGATGAACGATCCAATTCGACGTCCGGAGCAGGTTTCTCCTAAGTCCAGCCCTCGGGGCTCAAGGTCTCCGGCATACCCAAAGCCAACAGATTCCTCGGGAACGCTTAAGACAACGATAAGCTTGGGGAAAGTGCCGTCTGTTATCCACTCTGGCCCATTCTATTTGATGAAAGACATCCCACTAAACTCTGGTGACTATTATATTGTGACTTATTCGGACAACCATCTGTTAAATCTCGCTGATTTTGCTATAACAAATTTAGATCAAATAGGCATACAAAACTGATTCTTAAAAAAATATTTGGTCCCAGTGTAGATATTTGACAAAGGTTTTCTAAATTGTCTATACTCCGGTATGAAAATAGAGTAACCAGGGGTATTATTAGACACCGGGGGTTAATTTATTTATGTTTTAATACACTGCCCTTCATCGACGTTGATGCGACAACCGTGAGCCCACTGAGATTTCCACAAGTGGGGTCAAAATTAAAACAAAACATCTACTGAAAGTATGTATGTGCGGTTTTACATATGTACAGCTGTTCATATTACCAAAACATTTTTTTTTAAAGTTTATATTACTATAAACATATTTAATTTATGGAAGATACAGGAATGTAATGGAGAATTTTCAATTTAAATAAACTGCCCAATAAATCCCAGTAGAAAACACAAGGGTTTTATCGGTCAGCACAGTTTTTTCTTAACTTTAGTGTTTTTTATGTTATGGCTGTAGTGTAATATATGAATCTGGTTAGTGTCAATTTTGTTTCTTAGTGTGATGACAGCTGGATCGCGTTTGATTCATCCGATTTCAAAGATAGGTAAAGTTGACCCCCATTACTTAACTGCTGCTTTTAGCACGTGTGCCTGAATTAGTTGCAGCAAAAATACAGAAAGTGTGAAAATAACCTCCCCTGACAAATGGCAATGCAACCATGCACAGTAAATAGTTCACACACATTAAGGGTGTAGTTATGTTTTCAAGTAGGAGGAAAAATTAGAAATGTAAATGGGGGGTCTAGGGGTCCTGCCCCAGTGGGGGAAAGGGGGCGGCGCTCCTATATGTAGGGTTCAGGGGGCAAAACCCTAATGTGCGGCGAAAGTAAATTATTTATTTTGATTACAATAATTAAACTGTCTGCGTATGAGGGCGAATATCACATGATTTTAGTATTTCATTTATTTATTTTTCATTAGTAACACGACAGTCATATGGTTTCAACATCCCTGTTTGCCTAATCTTGTCATACTAAGTCAGTATGCTAACTGGAATGCACTGAATCATTTGAATGCATTAAACACATGTCTCGGCACCTTACATTCTTGTTAACTTTTGCAAATGAAATTACTGTGCAGGTAATTCAAATAGCTGCTTCAGCACTTTTGTTTAGCAAAGAAATTTTGACAACTATAAGGCTAAAAAATATAAAATGATGAAGACTTTCACAAAAATTACATCTGCTTATAAGTTAACATTTACCCAAATTTGAATCCAAACACTGTACCAGTATAACGATTTTTTCAAATTCAACTTACATTTTCGAACTAACAAATATTATTAGATGAAACTTCACAACCCATATTGTTCATCTATATATGTTTAGAGGGCTCAATAGTCAAAAACATGATACAGTTTAATAACAAGACTATGAATGTCCATCAGACCGGCCACATTATTTGTTCGATCGTTGAATCCAAAGTGTCGTAACTTATCTCAGTGACATTGCATTTGCAATTGTCAGCCATTGCTGTTATCATAATCTAGTTTCTACTTTTGGCAATATATGGTTGTCATTTTTGTAATTTTCACTATGTAATATGTGAATAAAATTAAAAGCATGCTTAGTGTTATATGATTTAATATATTCATCATTATTTATTATGCAATAGAAAACATTGCTTCTCATTGCTGTCAACAAGCAATGTGACAATTAACATGTACATTTTTTACTTTATATAAGGATGATAGTGTTTATGGTAATAGTATGGTAAAGCCTGTAAAGCACAGTTGACAAATACTGATTTGCAGACTAAATGGCTTTATATACCCTCACCTTTGCACTGTTAGGCATATGGCGAGCAGCTGTTTAACCTATTGAATACACAAAATTTTTACCCATACTTAATTTACTCAATACTGTGTCAATGCCAAATAGAGAGCAACATGGTTATTGTTACTCGCAATCACAGTTAGCCATTCAAATAAGTGGAGCTGATGTACAACTAGTACAAAAGAATGTATTCATAGTAATCCATACATTCATTTTGATTGTGATTCAAAGCATCGTGATTGGACTGTACGTTATTTTTAGCTAACCAGAGCGCAGGCAACAACAATTTAGCTTGTGAATGGGCTAGAGGCTACAGTTTTTATCCAGTCTTTATCAAACTTGGTCAGAATGTTTGTCTGCATAAAATCTTAGATAATTTCATTATTGGGTCACCTGGGGTCAAAAACTAATACAAAAGGTCAAATTTTAAGAAGGAAATGTGAACACACTAGAGACTACATTTATTGCCCAATCTTTAATCAAACTTGCTCAGAATGTTTTTCTGCATGAAATCTTAAAATGAGTTTGTAACTGGGTAATGTGAGGTAAAAAAAGTACTTCACTAGGTCAAATCTGATAAAACCTTGTGAACACACTAGAGGCCACATTTAGGGTCCCATCTTCACCAAACTTGGCCAGAATGTTTGCCAGTATGATATCTTTGATATATTTTGAAGTGAGTCACATTGATTTAGTAGGTCACTAGATATAATTGTAGAAAATGTTATAAGTCCAGTGACTATACTAATGGTCCAATCTTCACTGAAGATTTCTACAGTAAATAAATCTTATTACTCGACGCCAGATATGAGCCTTCTAACAGCCTGTGTCTTCAGGTGAGGGCATCATGGCCCTTTTGTTTCATTCTAATAAGGCAATTTTATCATTGTTGTTTTTGGTTGTTGTTTTTATATTTCTTCATCTAAACATGATGTGACCTCCTTTTTTGGAATAAAGGCACACATGTTTCTTATTTTACAGAGAAGACGGAGATCACAGGTTGCACCAATCTGATTGAATTTTATGATCTTGAACACACCTACAACAAATTCTGCAATAAAAAAGGCAAAGAGGAACTAAGTTCATTTCTGCCCAACTTACCTGGTTACATCGATGCTCCTGGCATTCAGGATAATAGGTAATCAATCTTTATACATGTCACCAAAAAAATCCTTAGTTAACTCATATCTTTCAGTTCACCCTGAATGTGTTTCTTGCCAAGAACCACTTACAATTAACAATTTGTTACTACATTGTATTGACACAAATTATGTCTGGTTGAAGTATTTTAATGTCAATAACATCAACAAACTCTTTTGGACTGTGTCCACTTATAAACTTGCTTTGTTTCAAATTGAAATTGGTATTCTTTGTAAGTTATTTTCTTTATAACTGTTTAATATCCCTACATGTTTTTAGTTACCTTAAGCATTATATTTAACCCCTTGGATTCTAATTTTTTTATAAAAAGTTACATTTTTAATTTAACCTGATAATGCTTTATTTGCGTTAAACCTAACTGTATTCAACACTTCATGACCTATCAAGTATTGGTGTGCCACTAAACACCAAACTCCAAAAGTCCATCTCATTAAGCAATAACTTAGGATGCCTGTTGTCACCCAGTTTTTATTCTTGAGACCCTCACCTCAAGTCCCAGCTAACTATACTGTGGGGTGGACCTCTGGCTGACCTGTTATATGGATGTTATTCTACTTAGACATAGATGGGGTTTACCTTTCCAATGAGATGATAATTATATAAACATTATTGTGATTGTGTAACCAATCAAACAATACATGTACCATAAAACTAATTTGTTTAAGAACTCACTTTTAAACACAAAATTTTCAAACTCTTGCATTATTTAAAGGTTCTTATTGTAAAGACTCTCTGGCTATCAAGATATTTTAATGTGTAAATCAGTGGGAGTTTGTGTTCTGTTATAAGCAAATTATAATATTGCATTGCATTGTACTAATGGTGATGTAAACTATCACTACCCAGCTAAATAAAGATACAAAACCTAAAATCTTACATTTTAACAACCACATCAAATCCTGTGTAGCTAGGGCAATATATAATATGACAAAGGACAATGGAAGAATCATGTTAGTTTACAAAAGATCTGTGAGGTATACCTGTAAATATAACTGCATATTTTATTTAGATTCTTTGAACAATTTTGCAGCTCCCTGCGGTCCTTGATTGAGAAGCCGCCAATTACAGGGAAAGAGATCAACACATTATCCAACAGTGCCTTGACAGGCTTCAGACTTCATCCAGGACCAGTAAGTGTAAAAACAATGTTCCAGACTTAATAAAGAACTACAAGGATGTTCAAAGAAAACTATCAAGGGTTGAATTTACCCTGTCAAGCTCAAGGGGCGTATACATTAGCAAATGTGGGCAGGTGGTTATAGTCACCACATGTAAATTTCACCAAAGTGTTTTCACATGATAATACCTGTCTTTATATCTTTGTTCAGTTTTCTTCACTAATTTGTTTAAGTTACAAATTGAATCTACCCCAAGCTTAACCTGACTTTGTTTATCACAGTAACTAAGGCATCTAAACATGCATAAGATTTAAGTTTACTTTATTTTGTTCACTTGTTTTCTTCCAGCAAATATTACATAAGTATACATCAATGTAGATAAATGCACATAAATATCTATATATAGCATAGACAAGATATTCTTGCATAAATACCAGAATCGAGTTATTGTAATGGAAAAACACTTGGTTTAGAAATGATTGCCTGGGGATTATTTTCTGCATTTTAACATGTTTGTTGTTTTGTTGACAGTTGCCAGAGCAGTACCGTTTCATGTCGCACATGCCTCAGAAGAAAAAGCATAAGCATAAACGAAAAAAGGAGACAGGTTCTAATGGGGCTTTACAGGAAGCTTCAGGTACTTACATTTATGTTTTCTATAGTTTTGAACAATTGCTATTTGTATGTATATTGGAAAACCCTTCTCTGTTAGCCTGCGCGACTGAACTGTAAAATGAGTTTTTATACTGTATTAACAGGTTCACAGTGGGAACAAACTTCCTGTGAGATTTGATGCAAAGTTTGTCATTAATTCAAACCAGATTTTTGTCAGAGATCTGTTAGGTGTTTTTTTTATGTCGCCGAAGGCGGACAAATAGTAGTCGAACCCTTTGTCTGTCCATCTGTCTGTCCGATATCTATGTCCACTCAATAGCTCCGCCATTCTTGCATGGATTTTAAAATAACTTGGCAGAAATGACAAACTCATGAAGACGATGTGTCGCGCACAATACTCATGTCAGTTACTCGAAGGTAAAGGTCACACTTAAAGGTCAAAGTCATAATCTCTGGTAGTGCACTGGTGGTCATGTCCCCTCAGTAACTCAGTCATTGCTTAGGGGATTTTGAAATAACCTGGCAGAAATGTCAAGCACATAAAGACGACATATCGAGCACAAGACCCAGATCAGTTACTCGATGGTAAAGGTCACACAGGTCAAGGTCATAATCCCTGAAAGTGCACTGGTGGTCGTGTCTGCTCATTAACTCTGTCATTGCTTAAGGGAATTTGAAATAATCTGGCAGAAATGTCAAACACTTGAAGACAACGTGTCACTCATAACAGGGGTTTTTCTGCCTATTTTGGAAAAAGGAGTCAGGTCATTTTGGGTATTTTTATCGACAAAAATGCCCATTTTGGGAATTTTTGTATCGATAAAATTGTCCATTTTGGGAAAATTTTGTGTGCACTTATTTTGTTAAATCAGTACATTTTACTATACCAATATAATTTACTAGTTAATATTTATAATTAGCAAACCTTTAAAGGAAAATATTTTTTTCATTTAAATTATCCAACCTATGAAATTGAAATTCTTGAAAAACACAGTGACATGGTAGTAATTTAATGGTACATGTAGAGTATAATCTAACATTACCAATAATGGAACCAAATCTTTTAGCAGAATGAACAATTTTAATAATAGAAACAAACAGAGCATCAGGTGACCAGTTCGTTCTACAGTTCTTTAACAGTTCGAACACTTCAACTTAACAAGTTTCATTACAACATTATTTTTCTCTGCTTTCTGATTTTGAAAGCTTCACAGAGTTCTTCCAATGTTTCATCAGTAAGGTCAAGTCCTTCTATGCATGTAAACACCAAAACGCTGGCGAATTTCTTGCTATAATACTTACTGTTGTGCGAAGACATTGTCGCGAAAATACATTACACTAAGATATGCAGAAGAGTTCATAATCTATCGCTGTAGTATGCTTACATCCAGGCATTTTCTTACGGCATAAATGTGGAAAAAAACAATTGTTACCGTACGTTTTTGTATATTTCATATGATTTCTGCAGATATTCTGGAATGAGGATGTTTTCAATTGGGAAAAATGTTAGTTGAATTTCATTGGGAACGGGGCCGTTTGCTTTGGGAACGCCTCCGTTCACCGGAGGTGCAGACAGTGATGAAAAACCCCTGCATAAGATCTAGGTCGGTTACTAGAAGGTCAAGGTCACACTTCCAGGTCAAAGTCATAATCCGGGGTAGTGCACTGGTGGTCGTGTCCACTCAGTAACTCTGTCATTTCTGGAGGGATTTTGAAATGACATGGCAGAAATGTCAAACTCATGAAGACGACATGACACACACAACACCCAGGTCAGTTACTCAAAGGTCAAGGTCACAATAACAGGTCGAAGTCATAAGAAAGACCTCGGCCCGAACAGGACTTTAACCCACGCAGTAAGGTGTGAGGAGTTAGAAGTGGATGACTTTAATCTCTGTCAGCGGTGCTCCCATTGTGAAGGGGCTATCTCCACTAGTAAAAGTTTGAAATGCCAAATAAACCTAATTGTGCTGGTTTGGCTTACATATCTAACAAAGATATCTGACTCCATGATTGTGAATCCTCTCTCTCAGGATTAGATGTACTTAAATAATATCAATCTTGTTTCAAAAAAGAATCCAAGAACCAATAGTCATGAGTCACAATTAAAAGCTGACCCCTACTGATTTTGATTTAAGTGAAACCAGGTGTCAAGGGTGTGTGTGGGGGCGGGGCATATATGTTCTACAAATTAATACTCTTGTTATATTTTTATTATTAATTAATGTAAGATTTTAGATCTTTTAAAAATAGGAAATAGTGGTAGTTGCAATTATTAGTACAGAAACTGAAATAAATATATGTATGTCTTAAAATATATATATGGAACAAAGTGTGAATTTTTTTCCAGGGAACTTGAAGAAAAAAAGATTTTATTCTTTTGGCATTTGATCAATGCTTTAGGATGTTTTTAGTTCTAAGTTCAAAGAATCATCTTTTATTTTTATTGATTTATCTTCTTAGAAAATACAACAGATAATGCACATGAGCAGAAGAAGAAAAAGACGTCCAAAAATCCAGAAGAAGCCTCAAAGTCAGAATCTTCAAGCAAGAAAGATAGTGGAAGAAAAAAGAAGAAGAAGAATAAGAAAAAGGGGAAAGAGAAAGATGATGGTAATTTGAGTGATATCTTTGCTGAATTTAAAAAAATCCCAATCTAGATCTTTTGTTAAAAAAACACAACCCTGTGCTGTTTTCTTCAGATTGTTTTCAAGTTTTCACTGGTTTTTAATGTTTTAATGTGTAGTGAGAAAAAAAGACAAAGATATTTATTCGAAATGCATTTATTTCAGTTTTAATAAAGTTCTCCCTGTAAATTTTGTGTAACATACTTTAAACACGTTGCTAGAGGTTGTCATTCTTTTGTAGTGATAACTTATTCCTGCAATTTAATACCTTTTGTATTTAAAGGTGTGTCCCCTATCAAGTACACATAAATATAACTTACTGCCATTTAGAGAAATTGGCCATCTCTTTATTAAATCATGCTTGAGTGAAGACAATTTTAAAAATGATTTTAATTGTTAAACAGCTCAAATAGTGAAATGATTGGCTCTAGATATTTCAAGTATATAAATAAGCATGATGGGGATTGCTACTAAAAATAGACATGGACTTCAAAGCAAATTATCAGGATAGTGATTTAATGTGATTTCAATAGTAAGTGGTCACATGGTTTACTTTGTTAAAAGATAGCTTATTGTGAAGCTTGGCTCTGATAGGAAATACAAGTTTGTTATGACAAGTGGGGTGTCATGCTTCATTTTTTTTAATTGATGAAGGGCATCAATAAACAGCACTTCATGAGATTTTTTTTAAGGTAGCAATAATTTATCTGATTGTCTGAGAAACAAAACTTTGGTTCAAACTGTCCATTACCAATGCATATAAAGGTAAGTTAATTTCATTAGAACTTAATATGATACACAAGAATAAAATCCCTCTACTCAGAATTTGACTTGTTTATTGGGCAGTCCGATAACTCGGTTACTTCCCTTGAATTCAAAGGGAGGCTACTCCCCTGGGGACTAAGTGAAAAAAAAGATGGCGGACAAGGACAAAGAAATCAACGAAGCTTGTGTAAACAACTAAGAATTGGACCATTTCAAGCTAACAGATTTGAAGAAGTACCTGGCGAATCGTCGTTTGACTAGATCCTGAAGGGAATATCAGCTAATCGAGCGAATTATCGGCGCTCACAAGCTAGATATTACTGACAATTATGAATTGAAAAGGAGACACCAACTCGAGAAGAATTAGTAACACTCCACCCTCCCTTAACTGGTAACAGGTCGCCCTTGATCGGTAACAGTTCGCCCTTGATCGGTAACATGTCGCCGTCGGATACCGTATTAGTGTATACGTCAAGCAAAAATGTATGCTTGTTAACTTATCTATAATTATTTCGACACCTTTCACATTAAATTGTATTTGTTTCCATCGGCTTCATATGCATTATGAGTACTTCGGATATAAGTGTACCATTTCCACGCGTTAAATGAAGGGGGAAAATGACGTCAAGTAAAGTTTATACTTGATTTAATTTGTCATATAGTGTATCATATATAATATTTTATAAGATATGCATACAAATACAATTAGTTGGTTGCCGTCTTAGTCGACTTCTTCATACTGTATTGTGATAAAGCTAGCGTACGTTGCGAGATTGAATCACTGACTAGTCTATTAATTGCAAGCACTTATATACGTCTATGACGGCAAGCATCAGTTAAGATCATGGTGACTAATTATCAATCAAAATTAGTGCTGACGCTATCATCACAATATTGACTAGGCAAAAATCAATTACCAATCACACACTGACCAATTTATTAATTTTAAATTTTATATACGCCTATGTCGGTAAACATTAATCAAGATCACACTGACTAATTATCAATCAAGATTAGTGCGAATGGTAACATCTCCATAATGTCTGTAGTTCACGCTTTTATGTGCAATTATAAGATAACTGCATACTCAAGTCATCTTGAGTATGACAACCTTATTAAAGTATTTGCAACAAAATATGTATGCAACTAAGTAACATTAAAATCCTTGCAACAGCGGAATTTTATTTAAATATACAATTTGAAATAAATAAACCACGTACACAGTATAATTATTATTTTTTAGGTCGCAACATTGCATTTAAATCATGGAACAGTGACAGTTCGTATATTGTACTGGGAGGATCAGATTTTTTTTTCTTTGGTTAAAACAATTTAAAAATATGAAAAATAAAAATATAATAATTTACGATGCTAATAATACGATGTTTATAATAATAAAGAAGGAGACAAAAGAAGCATAAATTTAATGTGAATGGTGTCAAAATAATAAAAAAATTAATAAGTTTACATTCTTTTTACTTAATTTCTTAAAGATTTTTAAGGGCGAAGGGTGGCGTATACACTTATATCAGAAGAGCTCATAATGTATATTAAGACGAAGAAAACAAATACAATGTGAATGGTTATAAATAAATTAACCAATTTACTTTTTTTCTCGATGTATACACTTATATCCGAAGGCGACATGTAGCAAGGGCGAACTGTTACCTATCTCGGGCGAGCCGTTACCAATCAAGGGCGAACTATTACCAGTTACGGGAGGGCGAAGTGTTATAATACCATCAAAATGCGTCGCAGCCGCCTGTTTTGAGGAAATCGATGCAATGAAACAGTTCTGTTTTCGACCACCTTCCCGCTTTAAACAACACCTTTACATATTCAGCAATATTTCGGCGATTTCCATTTTGGTTTTGTTTCTTTCTTTAATCAACTTTCCATATCACTTGATGTGTGTGTTATACACGCTGATAAAATTTCTACTTATACCCCGGAAGTTTTAATGCGCATGCGCATTCGGAGAGTACTCAAGGGAAGATAACTTAGTTATCGGACTGCCCAATTGGTTATCTCATCATATAAAACATATTTCCGCTCCTTAAAAGTTCACTCTTCTTGTGTCCATGCTCTTATTAATTTTCATGAAAAACAAGGTAACACTTACAGTCACGTTATAAATTTTTTGTTCTTCAGTGTAGTGCTAAAAATTTTGATACAAATTGTGTGATGACCTGTGATAAAGTTTATGATGGTAATGATAGTTGGGGGATGTCAGTGGTAATCATCTTGATGTCCATGATGCAAATGCTGAGTCTTCTATTTCTCTAAAATCAAATTTGCTTTACCTCTTATTTTACAGATCCGCAGTCATGAATCCTAAACCAAAGTCATTGCACCATCCTTCATAATTATGTTTGTGACAGGGTTTGCCTGGGAAAAAATGCAACTTGAAGAACAGTGCTGTAAACACTAAACATTGAATAGCATATGCCCAGATTATATATATATATGTGTGCTTGAAAGTTAATCCAGCTGGTCTGGAGGTGACAAGGCAATGCTTGAAATGGCCAAAGATCTTTGGTGGGAAATGTGACAAATGATTAATTCTGCTAAAGGCTATGAAGACTGTGTTGAAAAAAAGATCATTCCTGCAGTACACTTGATCAAAGGTTCTTCAAGTTGTTAATAGTTTGGAGCAACTTGCCAAGCATTTATATCAGAACTCATAGAAGATCAACACTATCCACAGTGCTTCTAGATTCTAAGATGATGTAAACACTAAAAGGACAAACTCAGCAAGGATTCATCTAACCGTAGACTGCTAGAAGTGAAGACAGTGTTGAAGTAGACCTATTCTGAGGTGCTTCAAATGATCAAAGAGCTTGAGAATTAAGTAAGAAATAGATTGCAAAGGTGGAGTTGATATGAAGTCTGCTGCTTGTGTCTAGACACACTTTTACCCTCTACTACATGGTAGTTCATCATGAGCTTATAAACAAGTAATGTAAGAAAATCTGGAAGAGGATTTCATGCAGTTCTAACAAGGGAAATCCAAGCAAGCAAATAAGATGTATGTTTTATTGGGTTTGATGCAGAAATGGCACTTGCTGTTATGTTCAGTTTAGTGATGTGAGATCTGGGGCTGTACTGACCCAAGAAACCGTTTATCACACTTGTTCTGTTTGTAATTTGCAGGGAGGTAGTCTGTTTTTCTCAATGGTATGTCCATCAAGGAAGATAAAAGATAGCAGGTCTATCTAGAACAACTGTGAGAAGTAGCATTTTTGTATCTTTATGGCTGTACAATAAAAATAAGTCTGTCTAAAGAGTATTTTTATCTTTTCATTACCTTGAAATGTTACTTGCAATTTCATTAAAACTTTTTAACACTTAAATTTGTTGTGAAAATAATTTAAACTTAATTTGCAACATATTGCTGGTCTTAAAGCTATTCTTTATGCCCCATACAATCAAGGAATGGGAGGGGGCACCTGTTGGTTTGGGGATATTTTTGTATTTAAAAAGACAGGTTTAGTTTGCTTACTATCAGTATTATATCAGTAGAGTTACTGCCCTTGTCGTATTCTGGGGTTAATTTTTGTTTCCGCTCAATATTCTTAAAAGAACTCAACAGAATTATTTCGTATTTAGGTGTTTCAAATTAAAATGCAGGCCATGTTTGAGTTTGTTATTAATGGGAGTTAAAATATTTTTTATGGTTTAAACCAATTGACTGGAACTTTTCTAGTTACCAGTATATATACCATCAGTTTGTGTTTGAAAGTTATCATGTAAAAACTTATGCGTATTGAGGCTTTGGATAATAATTTGCAAAGAAGAAAAAAAAGAAGGGCAACAACTCTGGTATTACCTGGGGATGTTAACAAATATATGACTATCTAGTTGGTATAAAAATAGAGATTTTAGGATTCGAATGTTTTAAATTCATATTCACTTTTGTTAATTTTGAAGTCAAATTGGAAGGGTATTTCTTTAATTGATCATATTGTCTCTGAACAACTTATGACGCTGGTCATATGTGGTAGTGCTCGCTCTAGTATAGTGGGGGTGGGGCCATGTCACCTGGTAACAAATTGCCATCAGGTTAAATTTACCGCAGCTTCTACATAAATTAAGAATAGTAATGTCAATTAACGCAGAAATAAAACATTTTAAAATGAAAAAACGCACTAAACGTTGTGACAAATTATCTTTTATGTGCCATTCTGATATACATGTAAATTTGTTCCGAATATTTGAATGTGATTCAAATACACTTAATGAATATTCAAAAATCATCTTATGATTCACTTTACATCCCTAGTATTAACGGTAGGAAATCGGAGTTTAACTTAACATCCATATCAGCCATTCATCTTCCAATGGATAACTAAGTATTTATCCGCACAAGAACAAAAAAGGGTAATGAGTCCAGAACAATAAAATCTGAGTTATCTGTTGATTAATGCAAATATGAAAAAAAATTAATTATAAAGGAGAAGTTATCTACATAGAAAAAGCAGAAGCTAATTGTATGACAAATGACAATACATATCTATGGGCGTATAAAAACTGCATGGCAGTTATGGTTTCTTAGAAATAAGTTGAACAATTGTAAAATAGTCCTGACTAGAAGAAAGTTAATTGGCTACAAATAAAAACAAATCTTAAAATTTTTTATATATGAATTATTTTATTTAACAAACAGTTCAGTAAGCATTCAACAGGTAAAACATGTAACAGTATGTTAATTAATGATAGTTATCTTCTTTTTAAGCATTCAATTTTTAAATACTGTTAACATTCAAACTTTAGCTTTAATAGTTTTGGACATAACCCATTTTGACCACATTTAATGTAAACACAGCATCTGAATTTATCTATTTTTCACATTTAACAAGTCAAATAAACAAAAAAGAGAGACAAAGTAATAGCAATCATCTTCACTGAGAAGATAAAAATAGCACAAGTTATATACAGTAAATCCCACTTTTGACCACCTTTTGATGTGAAAGTAATGAATTTCTGTTTTTGTATATTCAGATAATTCATTTTTCACATCTGGATACAAAAAGTTAAACTGAATAAAACTACAAATACACACTGGCAACCTTTTAACATAGCTATAATTTATTCATTCTGACAACAGCACACATCATGTATAATCATTTAAATATCGCAATAAATATATTATCTAAATTTAGTGCTCTATTTTGATGTTGGCACAAACAGTAATAATCAGGAGATACTCTTATAGATTGGTTTTAAAGTTAGATATCCATTTTGATATTGGTTAAAGCACAGTCATGAAATATTCAGTTCAAAGATAAGTCAGATAATTTGGTTCAACTCACAAGCAATAACATTCAAAAAGTTACTTAAAACAGTCGGCGCATATTGTATATTGGTAAACCAACAATATAATTTCAGAAACTGCCAGAAAAAAGTAAAAGTGTTTTCAAACAATGTACTTAACCTATAAAAAGAATAAAGTTATTAAAATACACAAAAGAAATGCAGATCAATGTCTTCAAAACAGTTAAATGTCCACAGTTGGTGAAATCCAATTACACCTGTAAGAGCAAGGCAACACCTCCCAGAATCCACTTGCTTGCCTTCTCCTTGGACTTGAGGTTGAAGGTCCAGACGAAGGTTGGTCCACGCAACTTTGTCTTGTAGACAGGACATTCATACACATTCCTCATATCCTGCCTATCAACTGGGATAGCCTTCAGGAAGATGACTGGCATGGCTGGAGCCAGCTCCTTGAGTCGAGCTTCTGAAATTAAACTCGTCTGCATATCCCAACGGGCTCCCTCCATGAACAGACCATGGATGTATGCGCCTTCACGTGGCGGACCTGCCATGTCTTCACGGGCTTTCTTTGTGACATCACACTGAAGACACATACGATCCAGTGGCCACTCATTCTTACGAGCCATCTGCTGCATAATAGCAGTGAGGAAGGATTGTGGGTTGAAGAATCCAGCCAACCAGACGGCAGCAGGGAGCTGGAAGTCAGATGTCCAAGTCTCAAGCTCCTTGATTCGTTGGAGAAGGTCGGCATACCACAAACCGAGACCATACAAGGATGGGTAGGCTTTCTTAGACCAGGAAGCAGGTACAGTATCCAGGAACATAGAGTTGCCAAGGTCTTCCATATCGGCAGTAATGGTCAATTCACCCTGTAAGAAACCAATGAAAACTTATTAATACATGAGTAATTAAGAAGTTAAAAGATATAACATGCTATTAACACCTTGAACTACACAATATGAATTTAAAGAGCCACTAATGACAGATCTGCTTGTCCCTTCACTGATTTAGTTACAGAAAATTGAATTTATTTGAAATATGGATTGATATAATACAAGACATATCAGTTGACTGAAATATACCTTCAATCCAAGGTCAAGCTCCTTCAGTGAGCGTCTGATCTCAGATGTTAGACCATTCATTCTCTCGCACTCCTGGAATGCGACAACCACGTATGGGGTTCGTTCCTCCGGTGGTACCTTGTTCATTATTTCCAGCATGTTAAACTCTTCTGGCAACTTCTCTACAATCTCATCAAGAAGGGCCTTGATCTGAAAACAGACAATAATATTCTCTGATATAAAAATTATAAGCTTAAATTTATGTTCACATCTCAAGAATACAATTTGGACCTTGATTTACAAATCATCCTTGGATATGAAAAGCATCAAGATCAGGACATCATGGTTATAGTCTCCACCAGATGGTCCAGCTGACTGTAAAGATTGCCTTTCTCAAGTCAGTGAGTTAGTTCAATTATAAATTTATGGATCTTTCCCCAAACAATTGACAAAAAAAAAGACAGAAAACAATATAATTATTGTTTTTTATTAATCACAGTGACAAAAAATAGTCATTATACATGTAGTAGTGTGCACCAATTATACAGGCAAGTAGTGTAGATAAATAAAATGCATGTGGTAAAAATATTCTGATATAAAAAGAAAAAGAGGAATTACATAATTATAAATGGGAGTCTTGTTACCTTTTCTTCTCTACTCGCTCCACCAGCACCCGCTGCACCAGAGTCACGTGGCTGCATCTCAAATACGATCCTGAACAGGTTGTCCGAGGATGTGGTGAGGAATTCAATTTCAGCGTTGGGATGGAGACCATACAGGTATGGTGTCTCTGGTGGGAGACACTCATCAATGTATGCATGGTAGCCCTTGAAGTCAGTGTTAGGGGGCAGAGGGAATCCAGGTGCCAGGTACAATTCACCGTCCAACTGTTGGTGTAGGGAGGAATGAAGAAGTGTTACAAGCAGATTTAAGAGCATGTTTGTAAGAGGTGAGTAAAAAATTCCAGTTCACTATAAAATTCTTTAAAACTGTATAGTCTTAAATCATCTAAATATAAAAACAGAATATTTTTAAAAAGTTATGTATAAACTGTCACTGAATTATTGTTGTATATGGAAAGAAAAAAACACCCATATATTCTTAAATACAGAAATATAAAAAAAAATCCCCAAATACAGTAAAACTCATTCATTACTTTTACTGGAAGTTCAACCTGAATGTGTTTCTTGCCAGGAATCACTTCCATTTCATAATTTTTTATTACAGTGTATTAATACAAACCATATTTGTTTAAAGACTGTCAAAGTCAATAACATAAACTGTTCAAATGAGGTATCATAGACCTTATTTCACTTCATAGATTTTTATATTTCTACTCACATATCCTATACTTTATTTACAATAAAAGTTGATTGTATTTGCGCCATATAACCTATCAAGGTGTTGTTGTGCCATTAAACCAAAGAAACAAAAACAAATAAGTGATTTTTTTTTCACTATAAAAATTCCCAGCATCATGGTTTCGGGTCATTCGCTCAATTTAATGAGAAAAAATAATTCCACAAAATAACCACAAGAGTGTATAGTATGGCAACTTATCATGACAACATACCATGTCTGGATGCATGTAGACCTCCAGATAGGTCTTGCACAGTTTTCTATCCCAATCATCTGTGATGTGGCCACCATACATAATCTCTCCAAACAGGTAGCGCAAGTCCTCCCATGGTACCTGTAGAAGGAGATACAGATATGTAAACAAAACAATAATCATCTGTTATTCAGTACATTGAACAAGTCTGCACTGACTCATTCAGCACTGACTCTTTCAGCGCCAACTGATTCAGCACCGTGTCATTCAGCAATGACTTATTCTGAAAAATAACATTTAGCAAAGGAACTATCAGATCTGTTAATTTTTTATTTTATTTTAATAGTATGTATAATTTTTCTTTTATGCAAGATTGACAACAGTTCTAAAGCCATTTAATTGTTGGGACATTTTTGGACCAAGATAATCACGCAATTCCACATTTTACAAGTTACAGATTTTACACTACTTTTTTTTAATTCACAGACAATAAAATTATGTTACTTAAGTTACATATTTTACTAAAACAACTGATTTTTTAATTGATTTTTTATTCTTAATATCATTGACATGAACATATAAAAGTATACTATATTTACATAAACATTTCGTAAAAGCATATATCTGTAAAAAAAACCTTCAAATAAGCTTTTGAAACTTAGCCTGTGAAGCCACTACCCTGAAGGACAGTACTGAACCTATAAATTTACTACCCTGAGAGGTCAGTATGAGGATCCACCTGGGTATAAACCTTACCTTCGGGTTGGCTTCCAGGTAGTTATAGAGCACATTGACAGAGATGGTCAGATCTCCGGTGTTGTAGGGGTATACTCTGTTCCAACCTTGGGCACCAAACTTTCTCCTCTCACACACAACAGCGTGGAAGTAACACAATGCAAACAGAATGGATTTGAACTCTGTCTCTCTGGCACACATCTCCATAGTTTCCTAAAAAAAGAGAGTTGAGTTTAATGGTTAAATTTTAGTGCAATGCCAAGACAATAAAAAATCAACAAATTAAATTTTTGTCTCATTTGATTTAATTTAATCAACTGTGCAAATTTGTGCAGTTATTTATGAATATCTGCCTAGTGGAAAATCCACACTTTGCAATTATCACAAAAACATGTACAAAAGGAATAAAAGACAATAATTGTACCTGTGAGAAATTGTCAAGAGCTTTGTGCAGGTTGGCCTGCATGCCTGATGGGGGCTCATTGGTGATCTTAATGGAGGACTGCAGTATACCCTGGGGGATGATGTGGGAGTCGGCAGTTGCTGACGGCTCAGCACTGATGAACAGACGGTACGAGTCATGGCTACCCACAGAATATGTCTCCACTAGTTTCTCAAGCTTTGAAAGCCACTTGGCCACAAGATGCACATTCTGAAAAAAGAATGGACATCAAAATTGTAATATGTAAATAGGGCATCATTATGCCTCAAAATACACTTATTGTGAGTAAATTGTTTAAAAATCACATTTTTTGAATTAATATTTTATGTAAACCAGTATTTTTTTTATTACACTGCTTGTCCTTGAACACTTAATTGTAACTATAATGTTAATATAATACTAAATCTATGAAAAAATAATGTCCTTGAGAAAAAAAATGCCCCTGAAAAAAGTATCCATGTAAAGTAATGTCCATAAAAACAACACAGCAACAAAACTAAACCCTTTCAAATTAATTGCAAAAATTATTACCAACAAAAAAAAATGTTCACAAAAGTCAAATGATTACTTAAAATAAGTCATTCACCTGCAAGACAACCCAGTGACCTTCCTTTGAAGCCAACTCCATCTTCTGCTCTGCAACAACTTCTTGACCTTGTCCGAGTGATACGTTGTGGAAGTTGCCATTGTCAGAGGTAAACTTTAGTTTCTTGCCAAGAGCTTCCACATCCTTTAAGGGATCAACCCCAGGAGAAAGGATGAAGAAGATTGGGGTGTTGATTCCAGATTCCTCATAGGATTTGGCAAACTCAGTAGCTCTGCCTTCAACATACTTAGTGCCAAGTTTCTCTTCAATGTAGAGTCTGAAATAAGGATGCAAATAATTTTAATATTGGGTCTGGCCTAAAGTATGAAACACATTAAAATTGATCCCTTATGGAAGAAGTGATGGAGTCCACGGAAAAAGAAGAGTTTACATTTTCCCTCAGAATGTGTGTAAATTTCAACAAACTATGGCTTAAATTGAAGATTAAAATGAAGCTTCTTGTGTCAAAGGTTTGAATGGATTTAAGTAAATCATTTTCCTATATTTACTCTCAGATTTTACTTTTCAAATACACTGATAATTTATCAAAAAATTAAGAACTTCAGATTCATTTTTTTTTGTATATCTTTGGACACTAACAGCAACCTAGCTTAAGTTTTCAAACTTGGCAATGTTTAGCTTGACTGGCAGTCAAACCCAGGCAGTGGGGGCTGAGTTGACTGGAAGTCAAACCCAGGCGGAGGGGACTGAGGCATAATAAGGCAGTAACCTATCTGGTTGGTTCAGAGATCTTCTAGTCATAACGCATATCAAAGTCAATATGCTTAACCCTTTACTTGCTGGAAACACCATAATGGTTAGGTATATTTTATCCTAATGAGGTGAATCTTGTTTCTAGCAAGTAAAAGGTTACAGAAGACTTCCAATGTTATTTGCTCTAACCTGATGGCATAGGTCATTCTGTCTGGACGCAGAGCCCTCATCATGCAGAGTTTTTGCAGCGAAGTCTTGTTCTTCCATTCTTGAGGGAACTTTTCTTTCTCTGGGCACTCACTCTCAACAAACTTCTTCCACCGTTTTGCAGAGCCCTCAATGTCACGATCTAGGTTACGGAACTCCTCCATGTTGGCTAGAGCCTGTTTAAGTACAGAGAAAATTAGAGATGCAGCTCATTCTTATTCCTTTATTTCTAGTCCAATCTCTTTATGCCTAGTACTTTTTTTAATTGTCTTGATCAGACAATTTCAATGAGTAAACAGCAATATATGTTTAAGTTGAGAATGATGGAATAAATGGCAAAACAAATTCAGATTTATTTCCCTTATCTGGAGCTCTACAATGTTGTTTAAGTAAATAGAAATATTAAACAAGAAACCCTATTAAAGATGCTCAAAACCAATAAATGCTTTGGAAGATAAAAATAAGAATTTCCCAGAAAGAGCTACAACTGTTTATTCTTGTTTTCTATATATGACTTTATTTTGAGATCATATTATGTGTACAAAACATTTTATTAAGACTATTTAGAATCCAATTTTTTTTTCCTGTTTACATCCTGTAACAGTGACCTTGGGCACAATGTATTTTGTTCTACATTTAACCTGAAAGCAGTCATTCCTTTGTATGTTTTCATGTCTGATAGCAAATGTTATGTAGATTTCTACAAATTAGTTAAAGAAAACAATTCTTTCACACCAAGTAAATCTAAAAAAACATACTTTAGCACAACTTATAGATTCCTACCTTGATACCACCCCAACTCCAGTTGTTTAGGAAGTCCACGGGTGTGGTGACGTTGGGGGTGGAGGGGAATCTCAGCAGGAAGTCAAGCTCTAAAGGATTGATCTCTTTGTTCATCAGTAGAATCTGTAATGAAAAAATATTATTTTGTGAGATCAAGTTAGATCTGTAAGCAATGACATATTATGGTGTGTGATGAATGGGAATCTATAAGCAAAGAAATATTGTGTGAGGAAAAGAAAAAGAAGGCTTTTTCTTAAAGTAATGAAAAGACCAATGTCTATATCATCAAAAAGCTAGATGTTACAATAATGACCATACTTGTGTCTGTGATCTAATTTAATAAAACACAAACACACAAAACAACAACAGAAGTTGAAATTATTATACAAGCTAAAACTGATATTAAGCCTAAGACACGAACCGTTAAGCACATCTGAGTGGTGAAGATGAGTTTGTCCTTCTCAAAGAGACCTCTGGCTGTGTAGATATATACCGAGTAGGAGATACAGTCAATGAGGTTAATTACACGCTGCTTTACTTCTTCCGCAGGCTCAGACCGGTCAATGGCCTTCTCAAACACCACGCTGAAAGCCTGCAAATAATAAACAGAAGATGTGAAGGTTTGCTTTCTATATGTTGATTCAAATGAATGATGAAAAGTGTTATTATTCATAACTGACATAATTGTTCTGAATTTATCAAGACTATAGGACCTCTTGTCCTGCAAAGAAGAAGTTGAATATTTTGAGCAAGAACTGATAGTAGATTAGTCTGAAAAAAGGTTTCAGACCCTTGTGTTCTGAAATATTTCAGGTCTTTTGGATACAAAAATAAAGAAAAATAAAGTTCCCTTACCTTCAGAGAGAACTGGTACATTGGGTTGATCTTGTTCAAGTCATTGAGGATGAAGTACAGCAGTGAAGCTCTGGCAGCTGCAGGTCGGTAATGCTCACGAGCAAGGTTGATCTCAATCTCAGTCTTCTTTGCTTCTGTTGCTTTCACTTCAATCTCTGCAGCAGTACGCTTGGTTGTCTCCAGATTCTCTACCAGGGCATAATCACCCAGGAAGTTACCTTCAGCTGCAGACAGACGAGCTAGCAAGTTGTCTTCAAGTTCCTTCAGTGTAATCTTGAACTGGTTCTGCTGGCGAGTCAAGTCAGACTTCAGTTTCTCCAGATCAGGTCTTTCCTTGCTGACGACGTCGGCTAACAACTGATCCTCAAGACCATCTCGTGTGACAGTGAAATTGATCAGAGTTGTCTGAGCCTGCATTTCAGGCTTGTAGTGGGGGTTGGCCAGCTTGGTATGAAGGATTAGACGGAAGTCTGGATGGTATTCAACCTCCTTGTCACCCATCTTGATCGCACGGCCCTTCTTGATGGTGTTTCTG
Organism: Sinonovacula constricta; assembly: GCA_007844125.1. Classification (NCBI taxonomy): domain Eukaryota; kingdom Metazoa; phylum Mollusca; class Bivalvia; order Cardiida; family Solecurtidae; genus Sinonovacula; species Sinonovacula constricta. The sequence continues at coordinate 26,292,503 of CM017571.1, forward strand.
CCAATCAGAGGATCAAGTACTGGGTCAAGAGCCTCACCCATGTTTTCAATAAGCATCACATCACCGGAGGAGACAGCTCGTTCAATGGCATCAAGGTATCCTTTCTGTCCTGGTTGGATGACCTTCAGGTCAGCACCATACTTTGTTTTTATCCATTTCACACCCTGCAATTGGGGATCAATCATAAGAGGCCAGCGTTCACAGTTGGTCAGGATGGTGGCGTTCTCAATAGACATTCTATCACTGGGCAGGCTGCAGTTGTTCCATGTCGCAATCTGAGCATCATCTGTAAGTAGGGTTAGAGGGTCCAAACCTGGTGACACTGGGATGGGGTTCTTTAGAGTTTTTAGGAATGGCAACCAGCATTTATCCTGGAGGTCCAATCTGTACTGCTTGGTGAAACATCCAAGGTAGGACACAAAGGCAGTCACCATAAGCACGTCACCTGGCAGTGTCAATTCCTGGCTGCGGAAATTCTTCACTGAATCCGCCCATCTGACATTTTCAGAAGCCAAGCCTCCCACGAGACGATTGGCCAGCTCAATTGTCTTGGCAGTAGTCTCTGCCTCTTGCTGGCAGCGCAGCTTCTCATTGGTTGCTTTCTCAAACTCTGCAGTTAGAGTTGCCAAGTCAGACTCCAAAGCCTGGATCTTATTTTTAATAATGCGCAGCTTCTCTCTGGCAGCATTGAGTTCAGCATTGGCCTGATTCAGAGCAATTCTCTTAGGCTCGACCTCACAGAAAACTGTGTAGTATGTCATGATGTTGATGACCCAAGAACAGAGACCGGCAGCAGCAAGTGACTTTGAGCGAATGAAATCAGGATCAAACTCTGGGTCATTGAGGTATGGCTGCACAGCCTTCTGGCAGTTCTCATGAATGTTGTCCTTATCATAGTTGATCAAGTTGTCCAAGAAAACATCAACCTAGGATAAGACAGACAAAATTCTTTACACCAATGTTATTAACTTTTGTATTTTCATTTTAATACTGATGGCAGACACATTGTTTTACATTCTCATTATGCTACTCATCAACAAGGATAACAGAAGACAAAAGTGTAAAAAATGCAATTAAAAAAATCTTTTTTTTTATGATTTAAACCAAGGACATCATCCATCTTTACCAACTGTGCGCGTTAGTTTGGTACATTGCATGTTTTAATTACTTTTATTATACATAGTTATATAGGCAACTTTCTGCATAACCTATCATGCTTATCAGTTTATTTGGATAAAACTTGTTTTGTGGGAGAGGTCAATCACTGTTGTTTTTGCCAGTCTTCTGAGCTATATATGTTTTGTTTTGCATCTATTATTTTGTTAATATGGTTTTAAACTAAATCACCTTTTTGTCTAATATTATTAACAAGAGTTTAAAATTAAATGCAAAGCCAAGATAATTTAATGTCAACCAGATAAGCTGGATGCAAGTTTGAGCCTGCTTATGAAAAAGTTTGTATACAACTCGACCCATGCTATGAGAGGCAGAGCAGTCAGATTAGAATCAAGTCGGCAAATCTACCTCTCGAACATGGATGCCCCCCTTCATGCTTATAAGCCACATTGCAAACTGACCTTTGACATAATGGAGCTCTTAGCAGACTTCCAGCTCTTGTCCTTGGGAATCTTTCCTCCTGTCGCCATGAGGCACATCACAGCTCCAGTCACGTTGATGACAGCTGGAGGAGGGGAACCAAAAGACTTCAATTCAGTCAAGTTGTTCTGTGAAAAAAAAATATATATACATATATATACATATTTTGATGTAAGAGAAAATAAATACCGGTATGCTAGAGATTGGAATGTTATTCAAGAAGACTATTTGAATAATTAGTTGGTTAATTGGAATGTTTTCAGTACTTAACTGCTGGCAATAGTAATATGTTAAATTTTCGTCTGAAAATAGCAATAAAGTACCTTTTAAAGAATAGCAAGTATATCTAAGTATGAACTAATATACAAAAGAAGTATTCCAAACAAGAAGGCTCATACAAACCAGAAAGCTTATGAATAATAATTAGAATAAACTATGATTATAGAATGGTGGAACACATAGCAACCAAAGTCTTTGATTATGTTGTGAATCAAGATTATTTATTATGTATAGAATGTTGTAGTTACTATGTTTTTATTGGTTGTATCCAGAAAATGGACTTTTAGAAGTATAACTTAAGACTTTTAAGTGTTATTTTAAAAAAAAAGTTTTATCACACAAATAACTAGCTTTACCTTGTTCAAGGTATTCAAAGCTTCCTTGGCAGCGAGCAAGGCAGGTTCAGCTTTAGCCAAATCTCTTGCACAGTCTTCGGCTTTCTTCGTTACTTCTACATTGATCTTAGACACCTTCTCTTCCTCAGCATCTGCAATTGCCTTCTCTTTTGACACTTTCTCTGTCTCTGCACCGACAACCGTGATCAGTTTGTTGGCATCTTCATTTTTCTGAGCCAACTCTACTTCCTGAGATGCTAACTTGGCTTTCAGGTCATCAACCTATAAGGAATGTGAAACAGAAAACGTAAATCCTGGCTGTGTGAATGATTTATATTTTTGTGTTTACATAGTTGTGAAATTAGAACCTGTTATATTAAGATGTCTATGTGATTATTTTTGTTCATTTACATGGCTGTGTGAATAAAAAAACCAAAAAAACAAAAAAAAGCAAATATGTTTACTTAGTTATTTGAATAAATAAAACATGTTTATGTTTACATGACTGTGTGAATTAAATAAAATATGTGTTTAAATGCCCCTGGTATTGTTACTGTATCATAACTTTTTCACACATATTGCCCATATCATTTTTTTTAAGCTCAGGCTTTTATTTTTAAAAGGCTTCAGTTCAACCAATCAGATTTCACATATACATGTACACACTTATTTTTTAAAACAATTCATCAACACAAAAAATGTTATTTTGGCTATGTTTAGCAAATATTAATGATGGAAGCTCCAGCGCAGCACTGGTTAGATAAAAGACATCTCAACTTAAGTTAACTGCCTGACTGAGACTTGAGCAAAAGCAGTCCGAGGCATAGGAGTTGCCTGTCAGCAGTCACTAGATAACCACACCCCTACAAGTTTTCATTAAGAACAATTATAACAACAGCTACAGTCAACAAAAAAAAGAACAAAAACCAACCTGTTGTGCTGTGCTCTTTAGTTTTTCCAGACCATTTTCCAGACGGATGATTTTGGCCTGTAGATCCGAGTTGTTCTTTCCTAACAGATTCTGGTAGAGTGTAATCTGTTCCAGGAAACTCTTTGGTGTGGTATAGTTGTATCGGCGCTCATTGGACAGATACTGGACGCTCATCTCATTCACAGATTTATGTACATAGGCCATGAAGGTGGAGATGGACCCCCTCAGCTCCTCCTGCAAGTCAGGAAAAAATTACAGGTAAATTTAGTTTGCTTTTAGTTTGATTTTTCTTTGGATAAAAATCTGTTTGTTTGAAGGGGTTACATTTGCAGGCAGGTGTTTGCTTAAAGCATACATAGTGCTGCCTTCATTGTGCATACAGTGAACACCTGGCGTAATTTCACACCAAGTCACTTTATCCTGAAACCTTTTTAAAAATTTTCCTTTAGAAGTGGTAAAAATTAATTTCTTTTTCAATAATAAAGTGTTGAAAGTTGTTAAGTTCTCACAAGAGGTTTTGTACAGAAAATACTTACAGAAAGGTCTGTTCCCTCAGCCAAGAACCTTGCAGATACAGAGATCAAGGCCTCTTCTGGCCACTCATGGAACCAGTCAATACTGGTACAATTAGTCACGGATGGGAACTTACGACTCCTCACACGCAGCGTGGCACCAACAGGAGAGAAGCACAACACGACCTGACAACAAATGATAATCAAAATTGTGTATATTATTATTTTAGCAGGTAAAAAGTTTGCTGCTAGTAATGATGGTTCATTGAACTTACCTCAAAGTTATCACATTCCTATTTAAAAATAATGTTAGAATAACATGAGACAAATGTACAAGAAATATAAACATAAAAATACTTAATGATTATAATAAAAAAAAGCAAGTTCAATTACAACTATTTAAAAACAAATTTCAGTTTGTGTTTTAATTTAATTTCTGTACCTTAAGCAGCCTGCGGACTTTGTCGATGAAGAAGGACCAACAGTTATCTCGTGAATCCTCCATTCCCATTCCTTTTACTTCATTTCTCACACCATTGATGATATTCTCTAATTCATCATCAGCAAAGAGATCAGGAATTTCTCCAGAGGCTAGCAAGTCATTGATCAACACAAGGAATTTCTCATCTGCGACCTGGGCATCTGTCATCAGGAAGACAAGACCCATGCCCTTTAATCCTGACTTAAGGTAAAGGGCAGCTAACTCAGCCTTCAGATCAGTAACAGAGTAACCTTTCCTTAGTTGGATTTGGAACACATCCAAACTGCTGATGAAAGCAGCAAGTCGAGACAAGCTCTGTTTGCCACTACCACCAACACCAATCAACAAGGCATTGCCACGAGGTGATTCAAGAATTCTGTTAATCCTGCAAATGTGCATCATGGCATCCTCAAAGAGTACAAGGTTCATGGCAGCATTGAGCTCGTTGTAGTTGTCAAGTGCTTCAACCAAGATTTTGTTGATGTCTGCCCACTGGTCGACTGGCATGTATTTTGGCTCACCGATACCTTGGGCGAAGTGGCAATAAAGCAGAGGTTCCTTGTACAGCAGATTTTCATCTAAGTCCTGAAGAAAGAAAAATGAATGTTAAATCACAGCCATAAACTATGGTGCATAAAAAAGGGAAAATAATGCATTTTCTTGTTTTATCACTTGAATAGAAATGGGGTTATTTTGGGCCATTTAGATGTACAAAGGTTTGCTGCTTATTTGTTAACATCTTTTTTGTGGCAAAACTTTCATGATAAATCTAATTTGTTACAATTCTAGGAGACAAGTTAAGAGTGTTTACATAGTGGACAAATGCTCTTGTTTTTGGCATAATACAACTGAAAAACTACAATTATATTTGCAATTTTTTAGAATTAACTATTCTAAGCAAATACTATGTATGAATTTGAATCAGTTTTAGTATTAAAATATGGAAGATATAATAAAAATATATAATATTTTGGAAAAATGGTTTTACCCTGTTTATCATTATAAGCAGTATTTATTTCTTTTGAAAAAGTTGCCTTCATTGTGGCACTATACTTACCTCAAATGACTTCTTAACGATGTCCTTCTTCACCTTGTCAAAGGTTTCCATATCACTTGGGTCAACAAGTTTGTCCTTGTAGACACGCTCAGCCTCATGAAGCCAAAGGCGAACCAGGTCAACTGGGGTCTTGGCACAGTCAGGCATGGCAAAAAGGACACCCTTAAACATCATATATCAAGGTTATGAAAGTCTTCATCAACCAATCATACATTTTAACAACAAAGCTATCATTTTCTTCCTCTTAGTTTCTTGTTTACAAACACTATTAAACTGCATTATTTTTTAAACATGTTAAAATAAGAAATATTGCCATTTCAGTGTAGAAGTTTAACTCAAAAACATTAACAAAACATGAAATATCAAAGAAGGTGATAAATTCTCCCAAATACTTCTTTGCAAAAGCTACAGTAACAATAAATTGAACACAGGGCCATACCTCATGTTAAATCAAGCTGATCATGATATGCCAATTATATACACACCATGTCTTGATATTTACCAATGTTGTAATTACATCAAAATCTACTAATTTACAGACTCATGGACAAACCAACAGACAGAATGACAGATGAGCCTCCAATAGTCTCCCCGTAGTTTGCATCTGGGGGGATAATGAAAACAACAGCAACAGTTACCTGGAAGATGTTGGAAAGATCTCGGAGGTTGAAGATGTAGTGGAACTTAATGGCAGTGGGCAGGAATGTTGAGGTGATCTTGTTGTGGAGGGCGATAGCTCCGTTGATCAGCGTGGTTGCATACTTCTGCACGTTGCCAGCGAAACTGTTTATTTGCAGATGCTGGGCTAAAATGCTGACGTAGATGGTCTGTACAGCTTCTTGGTTGGGGAAGTTGACAGAAAATACGCAGAAGTGGCGCTGTAAATGGTGATAGGAGTGATATTAAGAAGTTGCAACAACACTTCAAGTAAGCTTTTTAAAGAAAAACAACAACAAAATGTTTGAAATCATGGGCTTTAGCAAATGTATCTAATTCTTTTTTTAAATAACCTCATATTCTGAAGAATATAAAGAACATACAGGCTTCAGCATATAAAAATAACTGTGTTATACATAAATATGTTAAATAGCTTCCCTAACACAAGACGAGATCTATATTTCAAACCTCTGAAAAGCAAAGAGGAAATAAATCACATTTTAGTCAAACATTTAGTCAAAAATTTTGTAATTGGCACTTTGCTTTAATATTAGAAAAATCATAATTACCTGCAGACGTGAGTCAATTGTAAAACTACCAGCTGTGGGGTTCATGCATGACACATACTGCGTGTTGTGGATGTCCTTGGCTGTCAATTTTGCACGATCATACCAATGGCTGTGATCAATGTGCTGTCTCATAAGGGTATGAGGCTGTACAGTGAAGTACTTGTCTACTTCTGGCATATTCATATCATCCACGAAGTAGATCAGACGCCTCGTGCCGGGTGGTCCGAAGTTTCGACCAGCTTTCTTCTCAAGTGGTTTCTCAAGGACATTCTGCAACATCTGGGATGTGGTGTAGAAGTTGAATGGTACATTGGCCACCATGTAAGCATCACCAAGACTCTTCAGTTTGTCGTTCATGAGTACAGTCTTTCCAGTACCAGCATTTCCAACCAACATGACTGGACGCTTGTTTTCAATGAGGACATCCAAGAACCATTTCACTCGAGTGGTTTCTGAGGTGTGCACAAGGGCAGCCTGAAGAAAATTATAAGCAATTTATAATTTTAAAAAAATTCTTTAAAAAATTTATTTATATAAATAATTTATTTATTGGGTTTATTGTCCAACCAAGAGTACTTCAGTTATCTGGAGATGGTGTCCACTTGAAGCAGATATAGTGCTGCCTTCACTGTGTATAGCATGCAGTGAACAACTGGCATGATACCACACCCAGTCATATTATCCTGACACCGGTCCAACCGGTTGTGAAACTACCCTTATATTTGCTTGAGCATTAGCAAGGGAGCTATGTCACTACCTTTTTTTAACAACTTTGGTATGTCATGGACCAGGATCCAACCTGGGGCCTCTCATACCTGGAGCCAACGTTACATAAATACAATTTATGTATTGATCTTCCTTATAATAACCCGGCCTGATTAACAAAATAAAGTCAAACAGCGTGGGGATGCTTGAGAATTCTGAAAAACATTGATCTAATAGGACTCACTGTACCAAAACATACTTTCATGTTTTTATTTATTCTAAATCTCAGAGAATACATTCAAAACCACAAGGATATGACTTGCATTTTCATTGTTTGGCTGAAAACTGTAGTAGGGATATAACAAATATCATTAATACTTAAGAATAGATTGAGATTTAAGTTTAAAAGTTTTACAAATTTTAATAGATTTTTAACTGTCTTTCAAGTCTGTTTACATAAACAGATTTATCCAATCATTACAAGTGCAAAGCATAAGGTATTTAAACACACCTACATACAAGATAAGTACCACATTTTTTTTATAAAAAGGAAATCATATGCCCCTGAAGTACCATCTTACCTGTAGTGGCAGGTCAGGATCCAGCACGAAGTTTGGCACTAGCTTGGTCCAGGGCTCGAATTTGTGAGTCTCATTGTCAATGTAGTAGTCAAAGACAGTGCCAGTGGCAGGGAACTTGATGGTCTTAAACTCTGTGGCCCACCACTTGGTGAACTCCACTCGGTAATCCACCAGCTGGGAAACAATCATTTATGTTCATGAATATTAAATATCAGAAATCTTGAATGCTTAACCATACTATTATAATTTTATGAGCAAAAAATGAGATAAGTTAAACTAATAAGCATAAATATTATTTTTTCAATGTAATGCATATGTAACTTAGACATAATAAAGATAAGCATTAACCTTTGTCATGCTCAAATAAGGAAATGTTTCAATGTTTTACCAATGAGGTAGGACTAAAGTAAGTGCACTTGCATTGCCTACCATTTTACAATGGCAAAAGACATTAAATTATGCATCTTTAACATAAGGATAAACAAGAAATGTCACTGTAATTGACCTATGCCTTCAAAGATACTGTGACCTTAAGTATGACCCTGAATGTTGAATATTATGTGACACTCACTTATGTGTATGTCTGTATCAGTGCAGTGACTAATGTAATGGCTATAGCTAAAGAAGGAAAGACAAACAGATAAACAGGTGCAAAGACAGATAGTGCAACTGCCATCCTTTATAGGCATTTTGGTGTCATAAATCTCCTTACCTGATCTTGGAAGGTACATGAACCAAAGGCCCAGACAGAGGCGAACACAAAGTACAACTCGTATAGTTCCTTGGGGCAGTCTGGGGGTGTGTTCTCTGGGATAAGCAGGCATTCAAGCAGGTGGCATAACATCTGTACGTGGCTGATTTCGGCAATGGGTGTGATCTTCTTGAAGCGGTGTTTCATGGTTTCCAGGCACAAGGGCACATACTTCTCAAAGAGGATTGTCAGGTTAGCCCTCTCTGATTGGACCTCCCGGGTGTCAATCCAGCTCTGAACAAATCTGATAGGGAAATGAAAGATTATCAAAATTATTATGTGTGAAAGATATAAGTGGATGGGAAGTTCATTCCAAGGCCTAGACTAGGGTTTGTCTTTCAAGAAACTGTTTTACTCACAATCAACACATAAAGGATGGTTTGTGGTCTGGTTAACCCCATATTGGGTAAAGGGGCCCTGTAGTACAAAAACGTTGTCACTTCCCATTCATTAAATGTAACATTTAAGATGGGTTTTACCAATATTATTAGCAAGTAGAAAAACCTAATGCATATGGGTTTTTAAAACACATTTTTTACCAATCAATTTTGCTTATTATTACTCTAGATGCCATCTGTGACTTACGTGAACGCTGTTCTGTTTATGACATCACAAACAAAAAACATTGTGCTTGGCAGTTTCCAAAAAAAGAGAATATTTTCATAAGGTATAGTGAATGTTTAAGTACATTTTTGCCTGTTCTTAAGAGGAAAATTGTCACACAGAACAATTGCTGATATTCTAAGTGAAAAAAAGATTTTACTGAAAGGGATCTTTAATGTAACTGGCTGTGATTCCATGTAATTACCATGAAGGCAATACTACATCTGCCTCAAGTTAACACGGTCTTTATACATCAAAAATAATAAAACCAGACAGGACTTTAAATCCCAATTCAAAGCAACCAAACTTACGGATTCCAGCCGAGATCTGTGGAGTTGATGAAGAGGATACCGGCACGAGACACAGTGGCAGGGGTGGCTGTCTTCAGATGGCTGATCTCGAACAGCAGTCTCATTGAGGGTGTGAGAGGGATTCTCTCATTACTGGCAAGGGTCAGCACTTTATTGTCGTCCATCACTGTGTTGAGGGACTCTATCCACATGGGATCAATGTCTCCATCCAGCACGATCCACTTGGGGCCATCTCCAGCCATGTTGGCCAGGTCCCTCATTATCACTGAGAACAGACCTGGAGTGGAAAGGAGGTAAAGTGTTGACTAATTTAGTAAATTAAAAATTTGTGATGTATGTCCACTGTATAAATTGTCTTCATAATACAATAAGGAGAAAGGTACACAACTATAAAAGTATTTATCAATAATATTGCAGTTCTAATTGGTAAACTTATTTACTTTTATTGCAATTTAACATATTGTAATTCTAATAATCTGTTTAAGTAACAAATCTTATTTTTTGGTAAACCATGTCATTATGTTTAACTCGATCTTTATTATTTGTATTGTTATGAATGAGTGGTTTAATGCAACAATATGTATTGTATTGTTTATATAAAACTAAAATTCAGGGAGATGATATTCATATGAAATATCTGTTCTTTTTTAAATGTTGAAGAATAGAATTTTGATACAGAAATGATTACAATATTATGAAAAGTTATTGTAAATGGAACAGACGTTTTGAAAAAAAAAGCAACAATTTGTTTTTTTTCCCAAAAATGATAAATTAGAGAAAAATAACATCATATAAACTCACCATCTTTCCATTCACGAGTGGCAGGGTTGATAATACCGAACAACTCGTCATTGGTGACAGCCTTGGGGTCAAGGTCAATGGCCTGTGGTTTGCGGCTCTGGTTTTTGTAGGTTCGATTTAAGGTGTTCCACACCTTGCTCTTTCCTGCACCGGCACCTCCCAGCAAGAAGACAGAGTGACGCACATCAAACAATTCTTGCAGCTGCACGACCTGTAAATAGCAGAAAAGAAAAAAATAACAGATTGGCAAAAAAAATCACATCGTCAATGACAGTCTTACGATTTGTTACAAGTTATAAAGGACATATAATGCCATATACTGGACATTGTTATTGATCATAAAAAGAAATGCAAAAAAAACAGTCATGTTTATTTCTAGGATTATCAATTACTTGGATGCACAAGCTATTGAACTGCAGGCTTATATTTTTATTTTAAGTCTTTTTACCTTGAGGATGAAGTTATCTTCTGGCTGTAGTTTCTGATCGAGTGTGGCCTGTCGAATGAGCTTCTCAAAGTCCATGTCACGCTTCCTGGGCACATCCAGGGCAGGGAACAAGTCTCCAATGAGACCCATAATGATGGGAACGTCGTCAGTGACGATCTTGGGCAGATTGAAGTCACGCAGAGCTCTCATTAATACCTGTGAAATGGAAAACAATACATATTTCTGATGGTGTAAACACAATGTTTGTAACTATTACATTGTAATTATTGTGATATATATCAGTATAACCCGTGATAAAAATTTTTCAATCATTAAGGAAAGTTAATGATTCTAAAATCAACAAAAGCTCTCTTGTCAACATCGCTCAATGTTGAAATCATAGCGATGCTAAAATAGTAAATACTGAAAGTCACATGGTCTCTTATGATCATCTTTTTATATTTGATTGGAACACAGGTCGCTTGGACAAAGAAAATGGATTGTAAGAATAAAAATCACACCCAATTTTGCTGGGAATGCAGAATAAAAGTTTGAACTCAAATAATACAAATACTATTATTCTTTACCTTCATTTTACTAAACCCTTTTTTTTTATTTTATTGTTATTAAGACTTTTTCATGACACTGTTATTATCATAAATTTCTGACTTTAAAATTTAAATTAAAACCACAATATGGTGAATACCAACAATATTGATGCAGTGACACAACAAACTTTAAACAATAGAAAACATTCAAATATATACAAATATTCTCCTTTTCACACAAGTGTGATGAGTCAAAGAACTTTAGTAATATTTTAAAAATTCACAAATGCGGATACAATTTCCTCATAAAATGTACAGATTCTGTAACAATTTCATCCCAAAATATACAGATTCTGTTACAATTTCCTCCTAAAATTTACAGATTCTGTTACAATTTCCTCCTAAAATTTACAGATTCTGTTACAATTTCCACATAAAATTTACAGATTCTGTTACAATTTCCTTATAAAAATCACAGATTCTGCTGCCAATTACCCATAATCTTATGCCAGACATGTACCTACATTTCAATGAGAAATGTTCCCTTATCATCTTCAATCTTTTTACTCACAGCAAGCAGTTACTCTTTTTTAAATCATTGTCAAAAATCTACAAAAAAGCCATTTTTTCTATTTCAATGAAAAAATACTAACAAAAAACCCATATACATGATTCAGTATTTTCAGCAAAAATGAAAAACATATAACGTAATGTAAATATGAACTTTTGTGTCAAAAATTAAAATTTGTGATTGATACAAAGCAGACGGAATTTACCATGGCAACAATAACAATTCATAAAATATCTTCCTTTTAACTTAAGAATGCTGTAAGCATTACAACATTGTACATAATATTTTAAAAGACAAAATCTGTGACTGTGGTGCTGGAGCAACAATTAAGATACAACATCAATGATTGCACAACAATAATAGTGAGACACATAAAAACAATACGGAGCTAACAAGTTCTTGGTGTTTTGTCACGGCTGTGTTAAATGCCTTCTTCATTTCATTTTGATCCTCAAAGTCTGATGGTCTAAACTGTAAAATTCAATCCATGGCTTTTTTAAACTGTAAGTTGAATCAATTGTTTACAAAAGGATGTCAGGCAGTCATTTTACAATACATTCTGAAGATGTCAGTATGATCATTATCATAATGAGCTAAAACTAGTGAAGGAATTTATGGGACATAAATCTCTGGATGGAACCACAAACAGATAAGCTGGAAGACCAAATATATAATTACTAGTCAAACAATACTTGTACTAACAAATGTAATTTTTTTTCTCCACTTCAATGCCTAAGAAAATATATTTACTTTTTTTTAAAGTAATTTTTAAACTTACTTGCACAAACACACACACACACACACACACACACACAAAAACACTCCCTCACAAACACAAATTTCATTCATTTAATACAATACATACAATGTCAAATTTGAGTGAATAAAAGTTCCACAGGGAAAGGACACAGGTTTTTTTACCACAGGGTTTGAAACTTCACAATCAGTGTATGACACAGATATAATTGTGTGCATGGCTATACCTTGGCTTCATGACCATTAGTAAAGGTGACAGAAGAGAGAGAATTGTCTATCTCTCCCTCACTAGCTACTGTTGAGAACAGAGCTAGCTCTCTCTCAAGCTGTTAAACATTAAGATAATCAAATAATCAAAGATAAGAGCAAAGATTAAAATAGATTAAACATTCAAACAATTAATGTAGATCTCCCCCTAACTAGCTACTGTGCGAGCTCTCTGTCAAGATTAGCAGATGATATAAAAGCAAAACTATCATAGATAAAACAAGGTTTATGAAATGTGTGGAAGAACACTATTTTTTATAGGATATATAAGGTTCTAGTAGAGATTTTTTAATATTTTATATGATGAATATTTAAGAAGGTATATATTAATATTATAATGGTAAAGATATCTGGTAATATTTTTTAGTTTAAAAATTGTATACTGTTTTAAAAGAAATAGATTTAAAAGTTAATACAAAGTGGTATACCATTATGATAAGGTGTCAAAAGAAACGAAAATTTAATAAAAAGAAATATATAAAATAAAGTTTACTTTTCTGGTCTAATTGTTGTGCTACAGTTTAACTGTTGGACATTTTTCTATCAATATATTCATTAAATCTCTAAGCAATATTGTTTTTCATAACTTGAAAGGATAGAACAATTGTCTAATAGGTTGACAAAAATTGTAAAAATGATGGTACTATAACAAAGACAGCAACATGTTGAAATAGTAAATGACAAAAAATCATTACATTCAGAGTGCACTTTGTTGAAATATGAGGCTAAAAATGGGAACAAAAGAAAAGATTAAATTTTAAACAATCAATAAAAAAAATCGCCAAAAGCTAGACAAAATGGCCAACATACCTGATCTTCAGGTCTGTCGGGATCACCTCTCTTGAGTGAACCAGCTACGACCAGTACAGACTTGATGGCACGTAGACCCCAATCATAGTGGTCTTGTTTGGACAGCAGTTCTCGACACAGACTATACAATGTCAGGAACTTTCTGGCGAGCAGACGGGCATCCAAGAAACCTTCAGCCACCAACATGATTTCAGCAATCAGTTCAAAGTCAGGCACCACCATAGCACATGGTCTGTGAATGTAAATACATGTTTTTTGTGTTTTTTTATTAGCTACATGACAGCATAAATATTGTCATTTATGCATTCTCTAGATGCTATCCATGAAGAATAACCCTCGAAAAATGTCTATATATATTTATGAACAAACCACAGGTCAGCTGGAAGACCTCCCTACATTAAAGTTTTCACCCTCAAGGGGAGTTGAATAGACAGGGACAACAGCATTAGGAGTCCTAGTGAGTCACATATCATCAACTCTAATCCTACAACTATAATATGTTTAATAAATCACCACTAGTATTATCATTTGATATTAATAATAAAAAATATAATTCTAAGACTGTTACCTGAAAAGTGCCTTCAGATTCTCTGGCAATTCTGTTCTGCCGGCGTAACCAGGGTTCATTGTGATGAAGATACCCACAGTTGGTCTGAGCACAATGTTCTCGCCCTGGAAATCAAACCTCTCCTTTTTGTTTTTGACTGCATCCTGAATACATTTCACCTGGACGGCAACCACAGACAACACCTCCACAGCGATGCGGTTGAACTCATCAAAACAACCCCAGGCTCCAGATTGGGCCAAACCCTTGTAGATGTTACCAATAGACTGGAATGCACAGAAATGAAATGTACATATTTTCAGATATGCAGCACCAGAATTGTAATTAACAGATGTGTTCTCTATTTTCTATGCTATTGCAATCCATGAACAGTTCCAAACAAGTTGATCTTAACCAGTCAGAAAGCAGTTATTCATCATTCATTTACGCTTTTAAAATCTGCTCATAAACGAAATCCTAAATACAACTTCCTGTATGTACAGTATACATGGCTTGGAATAGGAAGAAACATGAAGACAAAGGTTTACATATGCATATATATGAGTACAAAATTTCTTGAAATACAATCAGGGTTTTACCAAGTAGATATTTGCTGACATATATTTAATTTTAGTAGAATATTACTTGCTGTACCTAGCAGTGGCAGAAGGTTGTAGTTTTCAAATAAGCATCTTAATGGCAGAAAGCTTGGGTGCAGACAGCAACAGTAACTAATGATGTGGAATGTAGCAGTGTTCATAATGTCTGAATACCAAATACAAGTCAACCCAATGACCATTTGATAAAAAAAATGTTTTCTTTTCTGTTTAATTTTAACTATTTACCTTGAGAATAACAAATACACAAATTTAATGTTGCATTTTTTGTTGATAGTTCATATTAGCTAATCATGAAACATACCTTAAAAACAAGAAACAATACTTATCACATACATTACAACTATACACCATAATAATACTTTTTTACCCTAACTGATAAAATAAATAATGACTTTTAATCGAATTAAAATATGCATAATCTGATACAGATTTACAATTGAATATGAATACTGATAAGACCTTGTTAGAACTTGTTGTTTTTGTGTCCGAGACTTTTAATGATTAAGCCATGGCATTTAAAGGTACCTTGTAGTCCATCTGTTCAGAACAGTTGAATACGTAGACCATTATACCGAGGGCACGTCCCAAATCCTTGGTGGTCTCAGTCTTACCAGTACCAGCAGGGCCTGCAGGTGCACCACTCATGATCAAGTGGAGAGACTGGGTCAGGGTGATGTAACATCTGGGGAGAAAAAATCAAAGTACAAGGGGTCAGACAATGAATTAATATCAATTTAAGGCTTAAAGTTTATGAAAAATTTTGATCCAATTTCTTTATTTCTTCAAACTATTATCTAATGTAAACAATCACATGAATATAAATATTTTAAGGAAATTGAAATATAATATATAAGAAAATATATATCATATATTTACAGCATATATAAGGCAGATTGATAGTGTTTTCTTTGTACCACTTTCTTATAAATTATTTTGTTATCTACTGTAAATCTTCACTGACCTGTCTGTCAATGGTGTGATGACAAGACGAGGGGTGTTACCAAGATATTCATGAGAGTAACGGAACTGGGCATCGCAAATGTTTGCGAAGCAATCTCTCTCATTATCGTCCCATCTGTGACGCAGCTGTGACAGCCAAGCAAATGCCTGCGAGCTATCAACCTTGGTGGTGATCAGTTTGGTGATGACATCACGGGCGTGTACATCAATGGTACACACAGTCATGATCTTCTGTCTGTCACCAGATGACAGCTTGCCAATCAACATGGTGATGAGGGAGTTCAGTTGCTGGACCTGTTCACATATTCATACACAGAATATGTAAGCTTGCTTAAAATTTGCTTAAAATGTAATAAACTTGATAAAAGTTAAATGGCATTAAAATAAATAAATATTTAACTGTGAGATTTCAACAAAATGTCAGTCAGGTTCAAGTCTGTCTGCATTAAAAACAAACTTGTGTCACCTTAAGTTGGCAATTTTCCTATTTCCCTCATAAAAAAAACCCACATAAAAATCCTTTAATAACTGAACCAATATCTAATGTGAACTTACCTGTTTCTTGTTGTAGTCCTTCAGGGCATTTTCATAACCTTCCTCCAGACGCCCGAAGGCAATGTTGACCTCTGTTGTCCACCAGATCTGGGTACCACACAACGCCACCTGAGCCGGGAAGTCAAACAGCCATTGGTCACGTGGCTTCTCCTCATAAGACGCCACGGCTTCTGTCATTTCATGCCGCACAGTAGCGCAGTGAGCCTCCAGAAGTCGCATCAGCCAGACCTCAACCTACATAGGTTTAGTTATTTGGGAAGATTTATTATAAATGTAAAAAAATAAGTTCCTAATGGTCATGGAAAACAGTTATGTTCCGCACGTGTTACCAGTCAAACCTCGACTAGTATAGGGAAATGGCAAATTATTATTATAATGTATGATAATTAGTAAATACCGTGTATCCATCGTTAACAGCTTTACTTCAAGTTGTACAGGCTAAGATATGTAAATGTGTTTTGAATGCATTTATTCATTATTGAAAAAATGAGAAATAATTAGATTTCTATTCTTGTACAGCTTATGCCTTTTATTAGAAAAAACAAGTATTGAGTTTCTTAAAACTATTGTATTGAAGTGAAGCTTTTAAGGTTTAAATGGACATAAAAGAGACCAAATTGACTTCTGACTGTGCCAGTATATCAATGAAGCTTAAAAAAACACGAAAAACAGTAACAAAACAACAAACCACCTTTAACTTAAACAAACATAAATTAAATTGTACCTCCAGAAATATTACTGATCATATAAAATGGTAAGTTAAGTCTTTAAAAACGAGCAAGGTTTGATACAAAAATCGTTCTCTTTTTTTCCCTCAAAATTACTATTTTCTCATCAATTTAAAATACAACTTTAAAAATGCCTGTAAATTTTAAATCGTACCTGTCCACCAAGATCACACTGTGCAGCCAGATCGACGTATTCTCCATCCTTACTGTACATGCCAAGAGCAATCTTTGTGTTGTTGCCTTTGTCATCTTGCTGGAACTTCAGCTTTGCCATGCTGTCAAACAACTTTGTCAAGTGCTTGGCCACCTACAGAGGACATTATCATATAAAGCTTTATTAACCTTTATTTTAAGCTCTAAATGATTTATAGTTTAAAAAAAATGCTAAAAATATGTATTTTATGGACATCTTCAAGAAATGTAAACATGATAGGCAGGGCAAACAGGAAGAAAAAAGACAAAAATGTTATCCAACTGAATAAAAAAAATGATGTTTTTTGTAAGATTTTAATTTGGATCTAAGGTCATGCAGTCCAATACTCTGCTATTTGAAACATAGAGACTAGATATATATGTATGATGTAGTTTTGGTATGCACATTGTTGCATACAGCCTTATATATATTTTGAGGGGCTTTGATCAGCAATTATCAGTTTATTTGAAATTAAGTTTGGCCCAAAAGGAGTCTAATTGCTATTGTCTTCTGTGCCATATACTTCTGGTTTTTTAAAGATTATATAGTATCAAGAATAAAAGTTTGGTTTTAACAGTCACAAAATGTAACATTCAGAACACTTTAATAGCACTTACCACAGTAGGGTTGTTGCCGTTGGACAAAATATCCAGCAAATCTGCAGAAGAGACAAAGTAGAAACGCGGGAAAGCCAGACGTTTGGTCTCCAGGTATTCGGCAAGAGCCTTCTCACAAAGCACCAGCTGTCCCTGCTGATGTTCCAGGCGCTCAAACAGATTTGGAATATTTGTTGCATCAACCACATTCTTTGTCTTCTCAACTTCCTTAATCAACTCCTGGAAGTCTGTGTCAATGCTATCAAATCTCTTGGAGTCCTCTGGAAGCTGGTTTCGGATATCCTCAGAACCGATGAAAATACTTTCCAGATGGGACCATGTCCTCTGGACTTCCATCCAGATTCCAATGACCTGGTCGGCAGTGGATAGCTTTTTCTGCCAGGTGGAGACTTCTTGCAAGAAGTGGGCTATGTATTTGGAGGTTAACATGTTCTGGAGTTGTACCTGGAGAAAAGAAGAATGGATGTGTCAAATACTTTTGTATAAAAAATGCTATATTGGAGATTAAATTCTAAGGTGCTAAGTAACCATGTGTGTTTTATAACATAATTTTAGTACTTTCTGTTTAATTAATTTCAATATTTTTACAAAAATACAATATTATGTTATTTTTAAAAGAACTTGTATCAGACATAAGTTTTTTTTACATTTGTGATATTTTTATTCTACTCTTTGGTTCATAATTCACAAAAAAGGCTTGGAAACAAAAAAAATACCCACTACATAAGCCACATATACTGTAATTTTAAAACATTAAAAATCATCACTTTTTTATGCGAATTATTTTCCCAGTAAGCTTCTAATGTTATGCTCAGCTGAACAAGTCACAGAAAAACACTTTTTGCTAATGAAAAAAATACAAGTAGTGTCATTATGTTTATATTCAGCAATAAACAACTTTCCAACTTCATTATCCACATACCTGGTTGTCTTCCAGTGTCTCAATCAACTCTTCACTAGTCTTCAGCATAGTCATGCCACGACGTGGGTGAGCCTCATGCTCGAACTCCATTGTGGCCCATGTCACATCCAACTCCTTAAGTACCTTCTCCATTGACATTTCCTTCACCGCCTTGTCCACAATACCTCGTACCTCCTCCTCAAAGTTGTGTAGGTTGAGAGACAACAGGTCTGCCAAAGTGGTGGACTCGTCCATGACAAAACGCACCTATAATACAGACAAACCATGACTTAATTAAGTAAAGTACATTTGGTTATGTGCAAGTCATGGGATTTAAATCCAAGACTGAATTGTAATACTTTATTTTTTGTTATTATTTTTTAAGAATATCTGAAGCTGTTCTTGTCAGTAAATCATAGGTTATTCTGAAAAATTTTTATGAAAAAAACAATCTGCTGTCAACGAGAAAATTCAAGCAAGATGATGTGATGATAAAAATATTGCATTTCAAGTGGATAAATTAAATGCAAAACCCCAAAACATTGATCTTGAAAAGTGCAACTTATTAACACACACTGATGAAGTTGTAGTTTTACCTTGGTGGCTGCCATGAGTTGTTGCCAATGTCTCTCTCTGATGGCTGGATTCTGCAACTCACTGACGGCTCTCAGCGATGTCAACATGTTCTTGACTGTGTTCTCCACTCCGGTGTAAGTATCCCAGGCACGCATCTCCTTATCAAGAGATCGAATATCCTTTGCAAACTTCTTACAGTCCATGTCCATCTGTTCTACATTGATCTCCTTCCATGGTGTGGTTTTCCAGTCATTGATGCTGCTACGCACCATAATAACATAGTCCCAAAGAGTCTTCAGCATCTTGATTTCCTTGCGGCACTGTTTCAGTTGTTTAAAGTCTGGCACATTCACCTCAAATAATCCAGCAGATTCCAGAAGTTGTTGCATTTCTTTCTCCATGACAGCAATTTCTTCATGGTTCTACAAAAGGAAGAGAAATGGAAAAATGGCAACATGTAGTTAAACAAGTGCTGAAACAGGACAGGGTGCTTGACTTTTCCAGCTTGATAGTATGATGGATGTTGAAAAGGAGTAGAAAGCAAAACATGCATCTTTATCCACCAAAATTTTCTACGTCAAACCTTGTCTTTTTTTTTTCCTTCATAAAATCCACAATAAACTTGCTTATATCAGTTGGTTATGATCACTAGAAAGGCCTATGAAGTAGGCAATCAAACTATGCACTGGTTACTGAGATATAGGCTTGATAGTACTTCACATACAAATTAGAACAGAAAAACACATGCTCAAAGAGTGAAAAAGTATGTCTTAATTCTAATAATATTCAAACCTGAAAACCAATGAATCTTTAATGACTAATATAAAAATGCTTGTTTCATAAAAGATTGCATATTGATTCTTTAATTACTTCAGAAAGAGCCATCTCTCTACCCCAAAAATGTGACAAAAAATGGTTCCAAGTTAAAAAAAATTTAAATGTTAAAATAAATGTCAATGATCAATAAGTTTCTTGGATTTTATCTTCTAAGATCAATCAGATAAAAAATGTTAATTGACAAAACAACACTTATCATGCTACAACTCTTAATAAACCATACACAGTTCTTAGTTATTTGGTTAAAGTTTCATGCCTCATGTATGGTTACAAGACACATTGCTAGAGACACACAGCCAATAGTAAAGATCCTGACCAGCTTCCAGAAGACAGCTGGCCGATCTTAATCGACACCATTGGCCTTATGTATATATCAATTTGTGTTTGGGATGGAAAATGCTATAAAGATAAATACTTAAAACATACTTTATCAAGAGATTCATAGGCCTTCTCGCATTCATATTTAAATGGTGGAATTGATCTGAACTTTTCTCTGAACTTGTGTTGATTGACGTCAAATGAAGCACTCTTGCGACGAATGTTGGCCACCTCATTGGCTTGCAGAGGTGCAACTTGCTGTTTGATTTGGATGCTGATCTTCTTTGTGTTGTTCCATTGTTCTGGCAGTTCCTGAAATTGATTTATATATAAATAAATAATTGTGGTATTTTTGTTCATTAATGATATACACAATCTTTGTACAATAACTGGCCACCTTTTAAGGTTATGCATGATGACAAACATGATGTTATTTTGCAAGATAGGCACCATTTTTTCAAAATTAAAAATTAAATTAAATCTGAGGAAAACTCATAAAGAATCTTCTATAATAAAAAAAGTTGGTGTTTGTTTTGTGCTTATAATATATAATAATCTTAAAATGCATTCAGAAAAGGTCTTATTGATAAACATTGCATTTGGCATTTTCAATTAAGTATTGTCATTTATGTTACTTTTTATACAAATATATTGCAATCCAATTAAAGCAATTTTTTGTGATATATGTTCTTCTTGTAACTTTTGCCTTTGTTTTTTCCAAAAGATATTTGATATTCTTTTCTTTAAAGATTTCCAACACTATAGCACGTAAACGATCAAAAAACATTTAGCTTTTGCAATAATAAAGTTGGAATATCAGACCTAATCCATTTTTTTGGTTTATAATCGCTAATAGAAACAATACATAATTTTCGCTAATAGAAACAATACAAAATTTTTACCCTTCTGCATTTGGTCTTGAGATAATTTACACTATTTAACTTGAGACCTAATCCTTCTATGGTGGATGGTCACCACAAGACCACCAGTGTTTAATCCATTACCTGCAGTTGCTGATGGACCTCCTCTGGCATCTCTTGGTCATATGTCTTCAGAAGTTCAATGGTCTGCTTGAGAGGATCAAACATCTCATCTGTCGCAGCTTGTCGGTCTTTGACAGCGAACAGGTGACCCATACATTCAACCAGACCCTCATAGTCTCCTTCCTCAACTGGCTTCGTGAGACCACCATCAGTTGACTTGATGAAGTTAGCAAGGTCTTTGAGGCTGAAAAATAATATTTAGTTTTGATAAATTGTCAAACAAGGATTTCAGTGAGATTGCTATTGATATGTAGCAAAATAAGTAAAGTCAATATAACCTCTAAATGAACCGTTACAATGGACCTTAAACATAAATAGGTTATTATTTATGCTTTTCAAGATAGTCAAAATGTCTTTAAGCTAATAGAATTTTTTTAGCCAACCATTTTCTTTAAAATCAGAGGTGGTAATAAGGAAGCTTATTATTTTCTGCTCATAAAGGCTTCTCTACTGACCGTTTATATTTAGCTTTGATTATATTAAGCATTTAAATTTGTAATTGATTCACTATCATTTTTTTTTCAAAATGTTTAAGGGTAAGATAAGATCTGATGCAGCCAGAAAAAAAAAGAAAAGCACTACGACCGGCAATATCTTCAATATTTTATAATATCTTAAATGACCTTTACCTGTTGGTGACGTGATCAATGAGATGCTGCTTGAACATGAAGCTCCATCTTTTGATGATGTTGAGCAGGGCTTGCTTGAAAGGTTTGGCATCGATCCTGAACCAATGCTCAAACACTCTCACTGGCTCAATGGTCTCACACTCATCGTATATCTTCTCATAGGTGTCGATCTGAGAAAGCAATTAAATAAAAAACTTTTGCGATATGTTGGGATAATATAGCACAGTTGTAAAAAGTTGAAGAAAATGTTAGAATTTTACACCTACTGACATTAAAAATACAAGAAATACCTCACCAGTTTCTTAAATAGGTAGTATTTTTTATTTGGTTTTTTTTGTCAATACATAAATAAATAAGCTTGCAATTAGCTGGTAGAAAAAAGAGTTTAAATCAATGTTCAGGTAAAATAAACAACAATTTGTAATAAGCTCTATTTGAGGATAAGATTTTTAACATTATGTGTAACAACAGAGCAAATTTTCCTCATACCAGCTTAAAGATAATTGAGTTAAAAAAATATCAATGCTGTCTAAGTCACCAAGTGAAACTCAAGCTGACAATGCTGCCATCTATTCTTGTTGTTTTTTTCCCCCACTTGGTTACTTACCTAAGAGGAAACAGCTTCATCATTTTATGTAGTATTTTCTTATAACAGCTATAAAGTTTGAAATAAATTATAAGCAATGTTTATGAGTTTCTTGATGACTTACCTGTTCCCTAAACTGGTTGAGGGTGGGTGGAGACTCTGGTACACCATCCTCAGCATGAGCTTCAATCTCCTCAGTGGTAAGCACATGATTGTACAGCAGGAACTGACGCATGAACTCATTCCTGAAATATTGGAGGGTAGCAAATTAATTCAATGGGAGAAAATAAATCACTTTTTGGTTTTACAAAAAGATTCCTTGTAAGATAAACATTACAAGTATTAAATTTGTATATAATTCCAAGCTCAAAAAAAAGTATTAAATATCAGGGAACAACATTTGACCAACATGGAAACTCTACAAATTATCAATGTTCTGCAATGTTTTTTGGCCATATAACTGTTACATATTTCTTTAAAAAACTATAATATGTTGAATTTATAACGTAATATATTGTATGTTGAGTTTAAAATAAAATATATAATATGTTGAAATGATCAAAATATATTATATGTTGAGTTTTTGTCTAAAAATATAAAATGTTGAATTATCAATTATAAACAAGAAGATGTTGTGGGGTAAGGTAAATTTATGATATTTAAAAAAGATCATCTGCATAAAGAATTTCCTACCTGTCATCCACCCAGAGGTAGGCATAGTTGTCGAAGGAATTCTTGTACTCTGTGCTCTTGTTCATGATGTTCTGAACACGCTCCATGAGCTCTTGTCTCATGTCCGACAGCTCCTCCATCTCTTCCAGGTCAGGTTGATAGTGCTCCTGAAATGAAGAAACATAATAAAGGCATGTGTTTGAACATTGGGTTATCATCTCACAACAATATTTCATTTATCCAGAGACGTCGTTCACTTGACTTTTCAGAAATAAGACAAAAGGTGATTTGTGGTTACTTAATGTAAGCTAGGCCTACCTGTCCACTGTGTGCGGCCAGTCGTTTGATGAGAGAAGCCTGTTTGTAGATGTCTCCCACCAGACCATCCACAAGGTCATAGAAACCATCTGGTACACCGAAGTCCAGGGATGGGATGAAGATCATGTCAGGTGCCTGCAGCTCCAATACAGCCTGGAAATAGCAGAATGTTTGTTTGCTTGTTTTATGTTACATCACACTAGCACAATTTTGGTCATGTTTGTGATGTCCACTAATTATAGGTGAAGGAAGACCCCAGCCTAATACCTAGGTAGAACCACTGGCACACTGCAGGTAAACTGGAAAACCTCCATACATTAAAGTTTCCTCCCAGACTGGGAATCATACCCACGCAGTGAGGGGCTAAGGAGTTACAAGTCAGTGACTCTAACTGCTCAGGCAGAAAAATGTTGTCAACACTATACACTTTTTTGTGTTGTTTTTTTTATCAATTCATGTAAAAAGTATAAAAAAAAGAAATAAAATTGTGTTCAAGAACATACCATTTATCCTTGCACATTTTTGGTTTGAATATATATGACATGAAGTAAACAATAATCATCAGTTACTTCCAAACTGGACTGAGGGAAGATATGATTTTTTTGCTACTAAATTAAACTGCATAATTATGGTCATTTAAGCTTGTGACCCTCCTGTGACTCGAACAAATGCACTGGGAGATCAAGAAGTCAGAAGGTACTAATTGAGACTCTGCCTAGCAGCAACAGGTACCCTTGTCCCTCTATCAAAATTGAATTTCCTTTATTAAATCGCATGCTCTATGTACCTTGAAGAGGTCATCAGGATTGTTCTTGGGGTCCGTGTTGTCAAGGAAGAACTTCAGACTGCAGTTGATGGTGTTGAAGAATCCGTCAACTATCATCTCATCAACGTAGTCCACATATGCCTTCCAGATGTCTGAATTGCTGTCAGCCTTGAAAAGCTCCAAGTTGGTCTTGAAAACAAATAAAGACAACTCTTAGCCTGCATATTTCATATTCGGAAGTTTAAGCAAATATGTAAATCAGGAACAGCTACTTTGTCTCTATTAAAAGTATATTTACTTTAACATGTATTTATCAGTAAAAAACTACTTATTAACATTTTCAACAATTAGCATGGTAAGTGTTTACTGACTAATTAGTTCTTTGTACAGTGTTCAAAAAAATTGTACTCTCCATTATCTAGAAAAAACCTCATCAATGAAATATACTGAACAAAACATTTCTTTTACGGTTTGTAAGCATAAGCAACCAATGATCTCTGCTTACCTTGAGTAGCGTGTGGATCTGATCACCGATTGCCTTCACTTCGGTGTAGCGCTTGTTGAGGCGGTCCTCTCTGTCTGTCAGATTGAGCAGAGTGTCATTCTTCTCTTCCTTCCTTGTGAAGAGTGGGTTCTTGCTCCAAGTGGACATCAGCTTCTGGATCTCCTCCACATTGTCCTTTGTCTTCTGCACACGAGACTCAAGATCGATCACCTGATCACGGGTGCTCTGGATGTAGTCCCAGATCCCTAAAAAGGAAGGGGAGTAAAATAGGTAAAAGATTACATCTTTAAGAAAACATATACACAAACAGAAGAAAAATAAAGACTCCATATCCATGTCTCATATCACTGATGTATAAAATAGATGTATAAGCCAAATTGAAATGAAATTTGATAACTGATGATCCCTGAGAAAAAATATGTATGTACATACAGGATAATTTGCTTAACCAACTGAAAAGAATATGCCAGGTTGAATTTTTCATAAATGATTCAAAATAGGGTTAAATAAATATGTCCACAGTTAACCTAACATTATGATTGTGCCCAGAAGAATGAAAAGGGATAAAAATCCATAAACTGTTTTTTTAATTAATATGTGGCATTTTACAAATAATTTTTGTTTATAATGTATAATGTGAATCTTAAATCTGCTTAAGTTACTGAAGACAGATTATTGGAAAAACATTTGGATTGGTGATATGTCCATTCATAAAGTTACTCTGAAGTAAAACTATGCTTTGCCAGATAGAAGAGATGCATGTGTCTAGTTAATATTTGACAAAAATGTTCTTCATCAAATACAAAAGTTATTGAAGTGGTAGGCTGATAGATTGCAAAATATGTTCTTTACAAAATTTCATGTCCTTTTAACAAACATTATGGAAAAGAAGGACAACACCATTTAAACAATACTTTTACCATTAATAATTCTAGTGTTTCCAACTTTTCTTAAACTTTATAAAACATTTAGAAAAAGCTTTAACTCTAACTCACCATCCCCATTCCAGTTCAGTGTCTGCTCTGCCTGTTGTAGTTTCTGATCAATATCCGCCACCTGACTTTCAATCAGAGGAAACTCCACCTCCAGGACATTGTTCCGAACCTTGTTGTACAGATGCACTGTCAGGTCGAGGTTGGTTGTGTACTTCCATAAGGTGTCGTAGCGGTTGTAGATTGCAGCTGCACTCTCTGGAATCTTCTCTTCCTCTCGTACCTCGAGGTATTTGACCTCACGCAGTACAGCAACAAGCTGGGGATCAAAGTTGACAGAGATGAGTTTCGTCTCCTCATTTCGGTTGATGAGTGGTTGGTTGAGGTTGAAGCTGCAGGCCTCGTCAACACCAGCAATCCATTCCTTGAAGATCTCCTGGTCCCATCTGAAAAGTGATGGAAAAAGTTGTGTTAGATAACATTTATAAATTTATAAACACTATCAATGGCAAAATCTGTAGATTTTTTATGTATATGTAGCACAATCTAAGTACTTGCAACTTAACACAAATTGAAAATAAATTCAATGTACAAAAGTTAATTTCAATAACAAGTTCATACATTAAACTGTTTAATGCTAACTGAGGACTTACTTGCTGAAGTTATTTAAGTTCCTAGGAAAACTTCTTCAACATTGTTTCTCAAGTTCTCATTATAAACAGATAAGACTGCTGGAGCATGCTTAAAAGTTTTGTTGCATTCTAAACTTGGTTGTCAGGTTACTTGAATGTTAACAAACATCTATTCTATACCATTTTTTAGTTGGAGAACTTACTTGCTGAGCAGCTGCAGCATTTCTTCATACTTGGTGAAGACCAGCTTGGCTTCCTCACTCTCCATTACCCTGAGAAAAGCAACATAATGATCAATATATGAGATGGTAAATAAAAAACAAACTGTGCTGTTCTGTTTATAAAAGTAAATGCCAAGTTATAGTGTTGTCCTTTGTTTTCATAAATGTATCACATAATGACCTCACACTTTATCTAGCTAATCTTCTTGATGCATGACTTCTTATTTTGAAATTTCATTTTTATTAAAAGTGTATCTCCATCCACTATATGACAAAAGAAGGCTTAAACAGAGTGATCTAATAAAAATTAAGTTTTTTATTTTTTGTTCCTGACTATACATAAATTTATTAAAAGACATCCACTTCCAAAATCTACCACTGTTTAAAAATACCATTAAATAATAAAATTGTAACAATGGATATATTAATTTGTTTGAGCAATTTCAAAGGAGAAAAAGAGTAAAAAAAACAATAACACAAGTATGCTATATGCTGTTGAAATTGTGTTGTGCTTAGCATATCTATTGTGTTGTGCCTAGCCTATCTACTGTGTTGGAGAAATGGAATATAACTGCAAACTAAGGACTGTATCCCTTAAAACTAAATAAACAACTCCCCCACCAAAAAAACAACAACAAAAATCCTGTGATACCAACACCACTTTAGAAAAGAAGTTCACATTAGCAACATTGTGCACTTCCAGAAAGAGCAGTTTATAGTTTGTCTAGAAACAAGAAACATGCAAATTCAGATACTAGAGTTAATAGTTAACAATACTATCATGTATTGATACATGCCCTCACACTTCAGTGGTTCAAGAAGTGAATGTCTCAATGGGGATTACTGAAAGCTGTTCCAGCACAGTGCAAGAGGATCATACATTTTTCCCAGAACCACAAAAGCTGTTTATAAACTTTTACCAGACCCATTAGAGTTAATCTTAATATTATCCCAGAACCAAATGCAAGTTTCAGAAATTTGTCCTATAACAATGCTAGCAACTCCCAAGTTTGTTCCAGAACTGTGCAAGTCATCCATAAATTGAGTCCCCAAAAAACCATGAGACCGGTTCAAAAATATGTCACAATTTTTTTTAAAGCAATTCAAAAGATTATTTCAGAACCATTAAAAATTTGTCTCTAGAACCGTGCAAAATCACAAAAATTGTTGCATAACTGTGCGCAGGGTTCACCTGCCACTCCACACAGCCTGAAAATCAGGGGGGCCTGGGTGGAGGGCTCTTGTAGCAACAATGCTGATAGGCTTGAGGTCATCAAATGGTGGTAGACGATCAGCAATTTCCCTAGTTTCTGGCCTTTAATGTTGAGTTTTACAGAAAATATAAGTTAATATTTATGTGTGTTGTTCTGAAGAAAAGGTTTAACTGTTGATAGATGGTAGTAACTAGTTACCTAAATAAAACTGAAATTGGGGTTTTATTCTTTTAAAAACCCATACAGTTCTGGATACTAAGATGCTCATAATTTGAAGTTAATCAACCAATGGTCTTATGAATAAAGACATTGCTAAATGGTTTAAAGATGGAGAAACTCTTTGCCAGATTCAGACTTTATGGTATTCATAGCTGTAACCTTGTGCTAAGAAACATGAAACATTTTGCAAGGGTTATTTTAGGAAATGTCTCATTTTTTAGGTGTCTACTGACTCTTAGGGCTTGAGTACTTGATTTTCATTCTTAAGAGTAATCATGTCTACTTGTATAAAATGATTGCAATTAACCATAAGGTTATCCCATTAAGTAAATGCACTTTTTTGGCCATGTGCAGCAACTTTAAATGGGCTCAATTTCATTGAGAGAAAAAATAAAATATATTTTAGGGTGCTTTAGATGAATTAATTAAGTCTATTGGTTATTCTAGCAAATCACTGCATTTCTTGAGTCATATATTTTGAGGTTCTTTCTTTAAGATGCCTTCGTACTGTAGAAGGTTACTGTAATAAATAAAATCAACTGCATGAAGTGGGTTCACCTGCTGTATATACTTTTCATGAGTGAAAAAGTAAGATCAACATACGGGTGTTCCAGCTGCTTGAAGCTAGCCATGGGGACACTGATTCTCTCACGCAGTTCCTGGGCCCATTTCAGTCCTCCTGTGACCAAAGGCATGTTCTTGTGGATTGGGATCTTGCCCTTCTCGGTCTTGATCTGCATCTGTTGATCGTAGATCTCCTTGGCGATATCAAGGTCACGGTTCATCATCGTCACCAGGATGGGATACTTCTCCTCAAAGTCCTTCTTGATGAGTGGCCGGTCAAGCAAACTGCCCAAGATGTCAAGAAGCTAAAGGTAGATCAAGAGAAAAAATGATAAAAAATTATGAACACAAAATTAATGATAAAAGGCAAAAGCAGCCAATTACTTGATATTGTAAGAAAATTCAAAACTGCTAAAAAACTAGCCAAGTTAACAAAATTTTAACCATATATATATATATAACAGCTATATGTTCCTTATGAAAACATTTTGTGGTGGTCCAGATAAAGAAAGTATTGCATTGCTTAATCCATTCTTTCTCTTCAAACCTTATGCCTTTAATGCTCATTTAGAGAGGTTAACAGTTTATATATCAGCAAACCTGATAATGGACAACAGAAAAATTATAATGTTAAGCAATTTAATGACAAAAACATCTCCTTTTATGTTTATTATGAAAGTGATTATTACCTTGAAAGCATTCTCCAGACCTGAGCAGTCATCAAAGGCCTGGCAGATGATGGTTGCGAGGCGTCGGTCAAAGTCCTCCACAGTCTCCGTGAATGCATGGAACTGGTTGATGAATGTCTGTAACATAACATAGTCAGAGTTGAAGCTGGTAAAAGTGAACTTACCCTCTAGAGTCAAATTAAAACTGTAAGTTTTTGTTGTTTTATTGTTTTGAAATACATTGCCTCAATACAGTTAGGATAATTATGATAACTTCTAGCTTTAATAGGTGGTGGAAGGCACCAGACAAATGTCTGCTTAGAAAAACTTGTGAACACCTTTTGTCAGCAGGTAGAACTTTCCACATTGATATTCTCACCTTGACCTGACTGGACTCACAAAGCAAGAAACAGTGAAGTCAGCACTCTTTCAACTTAGCAGTGGGAACTCTTAGTTCAAATAAGATGTGTAATCCACCAAGATTTCAAGAGTAACGAGACAAGTAACCTCTAGCCAAATACAGTTGTGATTTGATTGTAACCTAGATATTCAAAAGTTAATGGCAAAAATTATGATTGAGAAACACCTAAAACTATTCATTACTAAGACCAGTTATTTTTTTACTTAATACTTACAGGAATATTTGGATCAAGACAGTCATAGGATGCATCTGTGAACACCTTGTAGGCTTTGTTGAACTCCTCGAAGATGTTTATCACCTGCTGACTAAGCACCTTGCCCTTGATTCCACCCAGTTCTACCTTCTCAAGCTTCATAAACTCCATGGCAGTCTCCATCAGCTCCTGTAAGTGTAGCACATGATTGCACGAGGTTAGCTAGCGGTAGACATACAGAAATGATGGCAATGTCAGTGTTGTATAGAGTAAAAATGTCAAAGGGATAACCTTTTATCCATTTATTTGATGCTGTTCTTATTTTATATTAAATTTAAAATATCTTTCTCTGACAGAAAAGAACTTTTGTAATTATAAAGAATTAAATCTTAGATAATTTAGTTTCTTGATTATTTGTAAATGTCATCATAATTACATAATAAGGCCCGTCTTTATAAACATGTATATATTATTTAATGGAGATTATTGCTGGATCTACACTATTTGCCAAGGCTCTATAAATTTGTTTAGCAAGCTATGGTTTAAAGATGGTAACACTTTATCGTGACTTTTAATAGATTCAAACCTAATGATCAAGTCTCTTCTGCCAAACACCACATGAAGCTAGGGATTAAAGAGGTCACAACTGTCCTACGCTCAAGGCAACTGAGCTGGTATGGACACATTCGAAGTGCTACTTTATATATCAACACGGTCACTTACTTATCAATTCCTGGCTGCAGAAGTCATGGGAGACCAAGAAAGACTTGGTCAGAATGTGTCAAGAGTGACGTGAAAGTGTGCAATCTGTCCAGCAATTGGTTTGCTGACCAGAGTTGCATGGAGAGCAGGTGTAAGATACTCTAGCCACCTGCTGCCTACCCCAGAAACTGGGACAACTGCAGCAGTAAACTAAAATCTGGATCAGACAGAAACAGCTTGTGCTTCATTAATCAGTGAACATCAATTTGTTATTTTCCTAAAATGTCAGAAATGAACATACCCTGACAGTCTCGACACGTTCACAGAACTTGTCGTACCGGGCGAACACTAGTTTGGGCGCAAACTCCCATTCTCTGGGTTCCTTTCCATCCTTGAAGTAGGTCTTCAGCTTGAGACGATGTTCCTCATACGTGTCCTTGAATGCTTTGAGAACATCGCAGGCCTTTCTCACCTTCACAATGGTTTCCTCAATCTCCCCTTTGAAGATCTCATGAGGCTCAATGAAGTTGGAGGCCTAAAAGATAGGACATGGTGGGATATTGGTTATAAGGGTGAATGGTAAGTTATTATCACAACTGCTATCTGTGATACAGAAAGACTCAACAAATTGCCTTTTAAGGACTACTTTACCACCCCCTAAAGTACATATTGCATAATATGAAAACTATCTGTCAAACTAAAGGACTGGGATGAATTTTGTAGTTATTAAAGAACGTCAAGGAATAACTATCTGTAAGATGAACATACCTATGATAATTCAACTTATTATAATATCAAAAAACACAAATTCTTCTAAAGACGATGTGTGAGTTTATCATTACAGTATTCTCTTCCTACTTTAATCATAAAAAATCTGTTATCAAAAAAAAAAAATAAACAAATAATTGCAACTATTAATTGTTTTCTAATATTAGGTTTATTTTTTTTTTACACAATCCTTTTCAATTGACAAATCTTGAAAAATAATTATGATATATTATGTAAAACTTATTGCTTTCAAATTAATAGTAAAAATTTTCATTAAAAAAATTGATGATTCAATCTAAGGCGTGGATATGTTGAAAATATATCTTAAAGTGAGTCGCACTGACTTCCAAAAAGCAACATGTTCCGTTAACTGTAGGGTGTCAAAAACACTTTTTGCAGAAAGATTTAATTTGATTAAAATAACAAGAAATACAACTGCGCATTGATAAACACATTAAACTAAATACAATCATTTGATTTAAAACCCATGTCTGAACTCTCATGCTGTTTAACAAAAAATATTTGAATTTCTGCCAAAAGAAAATACGTCTACATTGAACAAAGCAATATTTTATAGAACCTGATTCTTTAAAAGATTACAATTGACAGAGTGTCCCATAAAAACCTGACTCATATCTAAATTAATCCATGGACTTTGCCAGCCCTGCTATACGTTGGCACAGGTTTTTTTTTTTGTTTTTTGGCTTAAATTCAAGGCAGCTTTAAGTCAATAATACCAAGTCAGTTTGTGACAATGTAAATTAGATGATATAACTGCTACTTTTACCTTATCTTTGACAGTATCACTTAAAGGCTTTATAGCAATGTCTTAACTATGGTAGCATTCCATAAACACAAGACATGTTACTTTACCCAGCTGTATTATTTAACAGGGAGGCTATAACTATTTTTTGAGTATTTGGCATGTCTTCAAAGCTACACAAAAGAGATGTAAAACCTTATTTTATGAAGTGACTCCTCAACCAAATCTTCAATTGTAGTCAACTATTAAAATGTCATGTGAGACAGTTCTTAGGTGATACCAACAAAATATAATTGGAATGAGAAAACAAGGAATTAGTATTTAAACTACTATTCTTTTTCAGTGCTCTGAAGACAAGGTCTGGGGGGTGAATCTGCTACCTGCTAAAAAAGAAAGAACATCATACCATCTGTATGATCATGTTGCAGATCTCCTGCAGAAGAACAATGATCCTGGCAGGAGTGTTGTAATACTCAGAATGAGACCACACCAGGCACAGGGCATTCATCATGGGAGGGAACAACTTGGCGCTCTCATCAAACTCAGCCTGTTCATAGTCCTCAAAGTGGTGACGCATGGGTTTCAAGTACATGTTGATATCCTGGGCTTCTTTTAAAGCTTGAGAGAAAAAAGTGAAAAAAGTTATGAAGTAATAAATAATGTTATGAACATTTATAGTCTATTTCTGTCAATAAAATATTTTATAAAAGTGTTCATTCTTGGTTTTGTTTGTTTAAAGATCCAACTGATAATGTTTTAGTAAAATAGACCTGGTGTTAATTATAGTAAGTTTAGTGCTTAGCCAGCAACTTTTGTAATGTTCAGACATAGATTAAACCGTAAACTTTAAGCTTATGGGGCAGTGCTTTAATCATTGAACAAACAAGGCACATGCATGCTTATAAATCCCTTGAATTGCCTGGGCAGTGCTTTAATCATTGAACAAACAAGGCACATGCATGCTTATAAATCCCTTGAATTGCCTATCAGTTATCACTTTGTTAGATGTGTCTCTCCAGTATGCATATTATGAACAAATGTGATAATAATTAATAATTATCTCTTGATTTTAGAAATCTTGCTTCAGATTAGGCGAGATAAAGTTTATTTATTGCAAGACAAAATCAAAACATTGCTTATTTTTTTACAATTTTTATAATATATTTACAAAATCTTCATGCAACTTACATGCCACCACATCCCTGAAGATTTCCTTAAATGAGAAGAAATAGCTGCTGCCTGTCATCTCCAGAAGCTCTGCCATCTTGCGCACTTTCGGGTCTCGGAGCTAAAAATAACATCATATCTGTGTAACTACTACTTTTTACAAATTTCTTTACCTCATCAACAACCTGTATAGTTCTGGTCATCAACATTGTACTTGGCTGACAATGTCTACGACAAGAAGTTCCTAGGACTTCATTTTTGCACATATGGACTGGTCAACTTCATAAAAATAATTTTGCTCAATTTTGTTTTAAAATAAAAGTCAAACCAACACGATAATGGTCACTATTGAAACTATTGTATATCTTTTCAAACTCACCTGCTCATAGATGCACTCCAGGTTGGTAGCCTTGTTTTTCCAGAACTCAAGTTCCACAAAAGGCGTGGGGTTGAGACCTTCTAGGAGAGGCTGAGCGGAATCTCGCTTAAGCACATCCTGGATTTGGTGGGTCCATTCAATCACCATGGACTCAATGTTGTGCATCAGAGCCCTGTCCAGTCCTTCACCACTGTAAAATGTAAAGATTATTGAATATATCATGTCATGTTTAAACCAATCAGAATTAGATAAAGATAAATAATTTGTTTATAGAAACATTTAGAAGTTTGGAGATCTTATAATAAGTATTTATAAGAGAGGGTCCTGTTGATGATGATGGGATATATTGCATATAAAAATCAAATTTATCTGTTCTTTTGGACAGTTCAGCATACCTCTCCATGTTTTCAATTTCTTGCACTCGTTCAGCACCCACAGGAAGAGGAAGAAGAGTTTTCCCCTTAGCCTGGCCAGAGACAACAAACACATTGCTCTTCAAGTTGTGAACGTGGCGGGTCACATCCTTAGAGACCACATTGGGCCAGTGGTCATGGTTTCTCTCATTGGAAAGCAGAGGCACGAGGACCTGAACAGAAAAGAAAATTGATATATGAAAAAGATGTAGATAGATTAATTTTAAACAAATAAGTATTCTATTCTATCATTTATAGAAATTCTGGGACTCTAAATTGAAGGTTGAATGTTACAATTAAACATTAATTACTATTAATTACTTATTTTTGGCACTGTATTAATATGCACAATGCATAAAGTAAGTATGTTTAAAACTGAAAATAAAGTTATTAAAAGTGACAAAATTATTTTAAAGATATCTTTTCTTTTTTCAAAATTAAAAAGATGCAGATTTCAAACCTTTATTAGGTAAATTTGATGTTATTTAAGCATTTATGAAAATCAGTCGAATCTGCTTTGCAGATGCTTACCCATGCATACTTTTACTAGAACATACCTCATCAACAAAAGCTGACAGCTGGTCAAGGGGAGAATAGGAGAGGTCTCCATACAAGACAGCATTCCTAAACGGAATGTCCTTGTTGATTGGGTCCTTCGACTTCTTAACGAAATAACAAGCCTTCTGCTTTGGGTTGGTAGGCCATTCATACTGAGCTGTAAGTGAACCTCCAGGGTTGCTGACGATAATGAGCGATGGCAGGTCGGTCTTTTCGAACCACTCCATTATCATTTGCTTCGTTTCGTCCACATTGTACATTTTCATAAACTTGTCCGGCTTGCATTTCGTCGTTTTAATAACGTAGTCCGCAATAAATTCTACTCGGCTATCGCCGATTTCTAATTCGCTCGCCATTTTTTTAGTTCCTTTTGTCTTTCATGGAGAGAGATAAAAGATTTTAACACAAATTCACAACCATCTTCTTTACCCGCTTCGCGTTCTGTCGAACCAGTAATGGAGTGCGTTCTATGTACGAGTTGCCAAGCGAGTTGCTATGGCAAAGCAAGGTGCCCGCCTCGTTTCGGTTAACACTAGATAGCAGACAATCGCCGGATTTCACAAAAAGCAGACAAAGGTAGATTAACCGCATAAAATTCACATTTTGATTGAAATATATATACTCTCTTTTGTTGAATAACTATAAAATAAACTACTGCAATATATTAAGTGTAGTTTTGCTTTTAAAACACACATCATCACATTTTATAAAAGAAAAATACATGGACTTACTAGGGTTCAGTATAATTATTGCCGGATAGCTTGTAAATTGTGCCTGGCTTTTTTTCTCGGTGTGTCCTTTGATTCTGCATATTTATTTATTTTTTTGTGCGTTTTAGCGCATTTTAAACTGGTTTATGTATGTTGAGAGTTTTAAATATGCTGATGCCTTTTCACTTGTTTGCATTTCAACTACTAGTTGTGAAGTAGTTAAGTGTTTTGCCATATTTTGTCTGCTTTACTGTTAGTAGCATGGATCACAAGGGAGGTAACTCTGATACGACGGAAATGCGCACTGACGAAATATTGTCCGGCTTTTAGCTGCTTTTATAGGGTATTTTCTACAGACTGTTAAACGATTTCTGATTGGACAATCTGCCATAACTTGTCCAATAGAACAAGAAGATACATTGAAGAAAGCAAACACATGGTCTTTTTTGCGCGGTTTATTCACCCTGCAGCAAAAGAAGCAGAAGAAAAATAGAAAATTATACAGAAGGTAAATTATCTCATGTTTAGTTGAATGATTGTTGTATTTCAATTAAATAATATCTTTTCTAAATAGTTCTGCCAAAGATTTGATCGAAAATCGCTGTAAAATGATTAAATTCTGTTGTTTTACAACCCCTGTCATCGCCTTTCCGGAGATTTCCGGAAATTGTCGAATTATTCCGAATCAGCAGGTGATACACTGGAAATTTATAATCCTTAATAATTGACGAATAAATTCATGTTGTGATGTAAAATTGATATATTTTGATTTCTTTTATTGCTAAACATTGTTGTCAAGCTTATGCAATGAATATTCTCTCGTGCATTATGCAAAAATCCGAATTGTTCTTGTACACAACTGAAATTGAATTCGGACATACTGATTTCGGACATTTGGATCTGAACGAAATTCGTAGTTATTACATGACGTCACGTAACTTCCGGTAGCAGACGCGTCCGCCATATTGGAGGTGTAAACAAACAGAAGATTGACAATCGTTGCAATGGTGAACTACTGTGCGGTTATTGGCTGTACGAGCAGTGGTGGGCGGGATAAAGTTTCATTTTATCGATTGCCTGCCATCATCACAAACCAAGGGGAACGAACGAAAGAACTATCGGAGAAAAGAAGAACGCTGTGGCTTTCACGTTTAAGCCGAGCAGATATATCAGCTTCATCCTACCCGTATATACGTGTCTGCTCAAAACATTTCGTATCAGGTAAATACTAAACAAAACATTGAACTGTTTTCTTTTCTCATTGGCTTGCCGGTCACGTATGTTTATCTTCGGATAAAGACACATTTCCGGTTTCGCAATGATTACATTACACGATACAACTGTACTGAGAATGAAGATATGTCGTCCTGAAAGATACATGGTATTTTATATCTATATAACATGTTTTCTTTTATGCAGTCTGTAGGAAGCATACATGTCTCTCATGTAAGTTGTAAAACAAATCAGATACCGCATGTCCATTTTGATTTTCTATGTACATGCATGCCAATTACAAAATACAGAAAATGGAAACAAAGAAAACCGGTATATTTGCTTAGAGTATTATACTGAAACCCTCATTGAGTGTTAAATTAATCGTATGTGTAAAATATAGTTACAATTACAGGTATTATAACTCATACTTAATTGCTAATTTTAACTGTTGTCCTGGCATTTTCAGGGAATATGACCATAAAGAGTCTTAAGTAGAATCACAGACCCCTCACTTTTTAGAAAAATACTTACAGTTCATTATTAGCTAATCCAGGAATAAGATCCAAACAGTCTATGACAATGAGTGATTGGAAGAGTTGTGTTGGCTACTATGCCTTTTAGAATATTTATTTAATTCCAAAGCAATCACGACAAATTTATGACAATAACAATATTCATTAACTCTCTGTTGTTGTTTTTTTGCAGGCAAACCATCACCACTTTATGGAGAATCAGATATCAACTGGGCACCAAGTCTTCATCTTGGACACGACAAACTGGTACAGACACCAACACCAGCAAGGGCCAGGAGATTGAAAGAGCGGAAGGACAAGACTGAAAATTTGGAAGCTGCCAAGTCCTTGCTGTCTTTGTATGAAGAAAGGACATATGACGACATTAATTCTGCACACAGTTGTGACACTACCCATTTTGTAACAGCCACTCAAGAGCCCGAGGAATGTGGTCGGACTAAATGTCTACAAACTGACCTGACAAGTGATGTCATGATTGCTATGCAATCAGAACTAAATAGGTTGACAGCAGAAAATGTTGACTTGAAGGAGAAACTGTCAAGTACTACATTGTCGGAGGATTTTTTCAAGGATGATGAAAAAGTAAGACTGTTTACTGGACTTCCATCATATATGG
This sequence comes from Sinonovacula constricta, assembly GCA_007844125.1. NCBI lineage: Eukaryota > Metazoa > Mollusca > Bivalvia > Cardiida > Solecurtidae > Sinonovacula > Sinonovacula constricta. The sequence continues at coordinate 26,330,307 of CM017571.1, forward strand.
TGTTGATGACACTATTCAATTTCATTGAGCCGGCTATGACCCATGGCTACAACAGCACATTGTCAAAGTTTCAGAAGTTGGTGTTGGTTTTAATTAGACTCAAACTCAATTTACCTGTAAATTATTTGGCTGACAAATTTAGAATTTCGGGTGGAAGTGTGTCGAGAATATTTTTATGTACTCTAAATGTCATGTACACCAGGCTTAATCCTCTAATTTACTGGCCAACTCAAGAAGAAAGAAGACTCACAATGCCTATGGAATTTAGAAAATATTTTGGACTTAAAGTGGCTATTATAATTGACTGTTTTGAACTTTTTATTGAAAGACCATCAAATTTACAAGCTAGGGCTCAAACGTGGTCATCTTATAAGCACCACAATACAGTCAAGTTTTTAATAGGTATTTCACCTCAAGGAGTCATTTCCTTTATCAGCAAAGGATATGGTGGTCGTGCTACAGATCGGTATATAACTAATGACTGTGGTTTATTGGACAAAATAGAATTTGGGGATATCGTGCTGGCAGATCGAGGATTCGACATTGCTGAAACACTTGCCCAATTCGGTTCAGAGCTACGCATTCCTGCATTTACTAAGGGAAGGAGCCAATTGTCACCATTAGATGTTGAGAAGACACGAAAACTAGCACATGTGAGAATACATGTGGAGAGAGTCATAGGACTAGTGCGAAACAAGTTTAAGATGCTACAAGACACAGTTCCCTTAGACTATTTGATGTCAGCAAATGGTTCTATACCTACAATAGACAAAATTGTGACTATATGTTGTGCACTGGCAAACATGTGCAAATCTGTAGTACCTTTTGATTAATCTAAATTGATGTGACACTGTATTGTCGGAAACAGATTTGTTTTCATGTATATTATATTAATACTGATTTGTTTTCCATAAATGATGCTTTTTATGATTTTCTGTTTTATGCACTTGATTCAAATCATACAAAACGTTGTGCATGCTAGAATGTATTGATTATCATTTTGCACTATATGCTTATTATTGTCCAATATGTAAGTTACAAGTTACAAATGGTCAAGTCAATATTGCATACATTTTAAGAAAGATGTGTTCAGTTCCTTGCAAGGGCATAACAATGACAAACACATTAATCATGTGAGTCACAGGTTTAATATTTAATATGGGTTATAACATAATATATAAATATATATTGCAGTGTATGTTGATGTAAAGGTTTTGAGTGACTTAAGCTATAGAATTTTAATCTTTCAGCTCTTGCAAATACCCAATATGTCATGTTTATTTATTACAAATGTATTAAATTATTTCAAATTTACTGTGTTTTTTTTTATTCATTTACTTAGTAATAAACACAAATAAACTCTAGTCAGTCTTTATTTTAAACAAAAAAATAAAAACTAAGCTGAAAATCACTTGGAACATTATTTTAAAACACACTAACATGACATTGAAGGCAAAATATTTAACATGTATTAAATAACTACTACCAGGTGCTAACAAAAACATAGTTTATATTTACAAAAATGCATTAAACAAGTTTTAAAAAATTAAAAAGAGAAAGCATAAACAAATATGAACATACATATACAAATTTGATTACCAATGTGCTTCCAATGAAAATTCCTTTAAGGAAGTATTTTCACCTAAACTATTTTAGTTTTAACAATTATTCAATTTGCAGCATTTCTCCACCTTTCTGAGAACAAAAGTGTTTGCTCATACTGTCTGATACCACTTTTAGACAGTAAAAACATCATTAAAATCACTTCTCTTTTAAGATGTACATTTTTAACTAATGTTATATCATGAACCGCAACATACAGCTTTAATGGAACAATTTCTACAATAGATATTGACTTCATTCTTTATCACAAAAGCTTATGATTATACAGTTCTATCATTTTAAAACTAGCTTGGTAGTTGGTATGCAGCGAATATCAGATTTAAAATACCTTTTTAAATCATAAATTTGGTTTTACAGTGTACACTTGACATATGTGAATGGAATTGGTACACAGCATTTATTATAATATATATTTATTATAATAGTTCCAACAGTTTAAAAAAATCTTCAAATATCAAGTAACTAAATAAACATTGGAAACATGGTTAAGTTTTATTGATCCTATCACTTTCTAACGCACAGTCGTTTTAATTTAAAATCAGGGTTTTTTCGACAATCTGGGCAGTACCACTTCCCCTTAGGTAATTGTGACTTAGTAAGTTTAAGGCACTGTAGGTGGAACCACTGGTATGGACAGTTCTCATTGTCACAAGCAACCATTGTGTCAGTCTCGCCTTGTCTGCAAATACAAAAAACATTTGTTTCTCCTGGTGCTGAGGCCGGCACGTCATTTTTAGGTGTCAGGGGAACTTGTGTGTTAATAAATGACAATCGTCCCAGTGGAGCTGGTGTGTTGTGACGAGAATAGAATCTCCCAACAAGTTCAGGCATTATTGCCATGGTATGAAAGTCCAATGCTTTCTTTGCAACATTGTTCCAAAAGTCTGCATCTGGCTCTATGCGTTCAATGTGAACCTCTTTTTCTGTCCAAACTACAAAATCTGCATAGTCAGACCCACATATAAATATCTGCGTCTGTATTTGGTAGTAATATGGGTGTGTTTTCTTAAGCTGTCTTCCATCTTCAGTTTCCTCTAAGCAGGATTTTGATCCAGTATACATATCTAATGTGGATGACCTCACACAGTGTGGACATTTCACCTCCACTACCCCCATTCCACAACAATCACATGACACTCTAGCATCAGGAGAGGCTCCTAACACTGGATACTGCGGATTTATTGTAAAACCAGCCTCCTCAACAATTAAGTTGTCATGTAACATCCCCAACGAGTCTTTATAAATGTCCAAACCATCTTTCTCATGAGTGCATCCCCATGTTGTTGCTACGGATGTAAATTTGGCAGACTCTGGGTAACAAATTGCCTTGATAAGGCTTTCAGATGGCTTTGCAGGACTGCTGTGACATACTGAATGCATGCGTGATGCTGTGATTCGACCGCTTCTGAATCTGTTCCATAATTTGGTCTCCGATTGTTGCTTTGTGGCTTGTTCTACACAATCAGACTCCTCTTTGGAGACAGTGACTTCAAGCGTTTGACAAAAAGCTATTATTTCACTGTATGAAGCACTAAGCATGTCAGTTTTAAACAAATCAGTCATTACTCTAGGAAACTGAGGGTTTACGGCTTTTGGAATAAATGCCATTTGGAATGACTCCTTTACACTTAAAATCGCTGACATTGCTCCGGTTGAATTTAGGTTACAAAGAAATTGATTTATTTCACTCTCTGTTGGTTGCTGGACTATCTTATCAATCTTAGACCCACGTTTTGATGCTGGAGTGTCACTGAATTTCATGTCCAGAGCTTTCTTTTTCATTTTTGCTGATGTAAAGTCTATCTCCTCAATCTTGCCATACTTCACACCTGTCAAGGATGCTGGGAGCCAGTATGATTTAGTTTCTGTTACAGTTTGTGATTCTCGAACTTTAACTGTTGCTTCTATGGAGAACAGGAGCGCAGAGATATGTGTGCAGGACTCTCCTAAACCAGCCATACAATTGCAATGTGCTGCTAGTACCTTGCCATCCTTTTGGATGATAGCCCATGGCACCAAAGCCTTCTCGTTGAGCCGCTGTGAATGCATCACCTGAAAAAAAGTTTGTGTTAAATCACAAGGAAATTTTTTTGGACATAACAAAATTTACTTTAATCTTATTTTTAATTCATATATGTAATATTACAAAAACATGTATGTACAGACAAAAATGAAATGAAATGTTTTTAAAGAAAGCAGCTTATAGTTTAAATGTTCACACAAACTTTGTATAGTTCCTCAACATGATTTTGTTACGGGTAGTAAATAAAACAAACAGGGTAGTAAATAAAAAAACAATGTACATTGCAATTCAGAACAAAATGTTTACGTTTTGCTGTTGGTAGTTATAAAGTGTAAATTAATATCTGCAAAGTAAATGCATACATATTTCTTATAAGTCAATTGATGGAGGAAAAAAATCAGATCTAGATCTACATCTACGCATATGTTGACGCGTGACTTACCCTAGCCGTGTGTAGACAAAGACCGTTGATTTCACACACAAGGACATCGCGAACCCATCCACAGATAAATTGGTTGTATGCCTCAAGTCCTTTATATGATCTCAACTGGTCCAGTGTGTACGAACTTGTTGTATACAGCAGAAAGTTTACAATGTCTGGGTATGTCACGCTAGCCCACTTTGAAACATCCTGAGACCACCGCGACTTGTCCAGTGTGTATGGGTCCTCTTTTTCGATTAATGATAGTTTATCTTCATATCTCTGTTTCGAAACACTGTCCAATGTGTCACGATATGTCTGCACACTATTTAAACCCTTCTTTTCCATTGTTTACAAACATAACACGGTTTGTTTATAGGAAATTTGTCGACTTCTTCAAACAATAACAATGCAACAAGCTTTACACCTCCAATATGGCGGCCAATACGCAATGACGTCAAAAAAGTCACGTGACCGAAAACTACTAATATTTATGGACTAAATGCATTCTTGCTTTATAATAAGTATCTGAGTTTGTTTTTTAACAGGTCTTAAAATGTCTATTGACTCTGAGTCAGAAGACCTGCTAAGAGGTTCGCAGGATCTGTTCGACAGAAGTCCAGGACCTGATTCCGTGATAGTTATTTCATCAGATTCAGAGGCTGGATCTACCGAAAAAGTTAGTGGTTGTTTTTGTTTTTAGTGGTTTAAGATCATGTGATGAACAATCACCAAAATTTACTTAACAGTGACATTAAATGCTATATTTATATATATTTATTATTTTAAATTGACATAGATTTATTAATATCCTTTACACAGCATGTTTTGCAGTACATATATCCCAGGGCTGATAACAGTGCCGGGAAGGAATATACCATTTAAAAAGATTAAAAAATCCCAGTGGAATTAAATTCATGTAATTTTATATGCCTTTTTCAGTATCCATCTGACCAATTCCACATCAGTATTCCTGATTCAGATACAGAGACTCTTCCTCCCAGTCCTCGTCCACAAAACATAGTGCCAACAGCTACATCTACTGAAGAAGTAAGTTATTTGCTATATTATGTTTTTTCCATAATTGTGTTTTCAAGAATTAAGTATAGAAATTGTAGTTTTATTTTTGACAGTGTCTTTTTATGTTGCATATAGACTATTTTATAATGTAACATACATGTAGTTTTATTCATTTTCTAATCAGAGCATTTGTTGTATTTCAGAATTTTCTAAAGTCTGATGAATACATATTAAAACAGATTTAGTTAATAAAAAAAGGATTATTTATTTTGCAGACATCTTCATCCTCTGATCTTGATTTTGGCGACACTGCCGACACAGACTATTCATTTAAGCCAAGAAAAAGACAGCGTGTGCCAAAAGAGACTAGAAAAAGCGCCCCAAAACTTCTGTTGCCAAGGCTGCCAATATCTGCTCCTTCCTTCAGCAGGGTATGTATTGTATGAAGGGTTTCAGCTGATTTCCTCTTTTATTACAACCTTTGCGTTCTCATGCCTGGCTTGGTTACACACTGATGTATTAATTCATTATTTAAAAAAGACTACTAACATTTACTAATTATAATATTATTATATTAATACCAATATTAAGCCATTCAACTATTTATAAATTAATGTTTAGCCCTGATAACAATGTTTCTGGTTTAAATGATTAGGTCAAACTGCTGGAGGTAAGTAAAAAAGTTGAGCTTGTTGACAGAGCTGCTCAAACTGAAAGTACTGGTCCAATTGAAATTATCAGAACATATAAAGGTCCATATTAATTAAAGAAAATTGAAGATGACAACTTCTTCTGAAAGTCAACATTGTCTAGCTTCAGACTTCGGGTTTGATGATTCAACACTTACAAATGGAAGATTTCTTCAAATATATTCAAAAATAACAAAAAGCAAAAAATACTGTGTAAATGACTTGGCTAGTGTGTTAAACTGTAGTGCATCAGACATACGAAATCAAGTTTATAAACTGAAAAGGGAATTGAATAAGCTAAGGGGGGAGCTGAAGCAGTTTGTATTAGACAAGCCATTTGAAACTGTTAGTGCTACACCTAGGACTACGAAAGCAAAACATTCACTTCAGCCTGTCATAGAATGCAGTACTGTAGAGGCGTTGAATACTGTCATTGCGGATTTGAAAAAGACTCTTGAAGAACAGTGTCAACAAAACTTGAAGTTGGTGAATGAAAGTAGATGTTTGATGTCAGAAAGAAAAGTACTTGTAAGAAGAGTAAGTGGTTTAAAAAAGACTTTAGATCAAAAAAGAATTAAATACAACATTTTAAGAATGAAATACAGAACCTCTGTCACAGCTGTAGCTAGAACCAGACTGGAGAACCACAGTCAATTAAAAGCAAAAGTGAAAGCTTTAGATAAGAACATGAAGCAATTAAAAAAATCACATTTGAAATCTGAATTGGACAGAACTAAAATTGAAGAAGTCAGTTTAAACAAGCAGAAAATGATAAACAATCTTGAAGAAGAAATAACAAATCTGACCTGTCAAGTTAACCAGTTAGAGGAAACAAAAAAAGACCTGAACAGTCAAGTGTCTTATCTTGAGGATCTGTTACATGATGATCAGACGGGGACTATAGAGACTATGGATGAAAGTAAACGATTCTATAATACAGCAACAACAGCATGTGTTTTGAATATTTTAGATGAAGGTGTTGGAGTGCACCATGTTGGTAAAGTCATGACACATGTAGCTCATTTTTGTGGGAAGACACTATCACAGTTGCCATCGGTATCTACTGTAAATAGAATAGCAGACCAACGTGCAAGGTTGTCATATTTTCATATGGAAGAAAAGTTGGCTGAGAAAATGGATACAACATTGCAATCAGATGAGACTCGTAAACATGGTGAGTGTTATGAAGTATACTCTTTAAGGGATGATCAACAAAAGGAATGGGTTCTAGGACTCAGAGATATGAGTGATAAAAGCTCAGAGACTTGCCTAAGTACTTTGAAAGAAATTTTAAATGACATCTCACACACTACAAGTTCGAAAGTTGGTTATCAAATTCTTACGAACATTAAAAATACAATGTCTGATAGAGCCGCCACGGAAAAAAAGTTTCATATGTTGCTTGAAAATTACAGAGAAGAAATCTTACCACGTGTTTACTCTAACTGGGATGAGTTGACAGCTACAGAGAAAGAAACACTATCCAAAATGAATAACTTTTACTGTGGACTACACATTTTGGTGAATTTTGCAGAATTGTGTGATAAAGTTGTGAAAACCTTTCAAAATAACACATATGAAAATGAGAAACTTGGTGCGGAAAGTCGTCCAGAAACTGCAATATTCACAAAAGGAGACGAGAGTGGTCCAATTCGTCTTGTGCGGACAGTCTGTAAATGCCTTGCGCGCGGCGCTGATGAGAAATCTGGTTGTTATATAGACTTCAAGACTTTCTTAAATGACAAATATTCAAAACCCAACAAAAAGACATCCAATATGCTGGTGCCCTTTCGAGGCAATAGGTTCAATATAGTGTTTTATGATGCTGAAGTGGTTTTTTGGCTGGCAGATGACATTGTTGAATTTTTTACTCAAGTGCATGAACCTACAAACAGACTTCAAAAGGCAGTACTATATGACATAAAAGAGGACAAATTGTTAGCAGTGGTGAAAGCATTAGGACTGTGCTCTAAGGTTGTGACTGGACCATTTTGGAGAGCATTGGAGAGCAATGACTGCACTCTTGAAACAGCCAATGAAATTTATCAGCAGCTCCATGTCTTCCTGTCAGAAGCCAAGGATGATTGTTCTGGTGTTTTGTGTGGAGAACATGTGCCATTTCCAGACATAATACATGAAGATGAAATATATGAAAGACTGATGAAATCTGATTCATATGATGGAATTACATGTGCTGTTCTGCAGCAGATATTTCAAAGCTGGTTCATTCTGCTAACAAAAGCAGCTAGTGACCACTTACAAGGAGGGCGATATGAAACTGTTGATCGCGCTTTAGCTGAACAAACTAAATCACTTCCAAAGCACAACAAATTCCCCGAACGAGTATTTGCTCTTCTTGACGCTTTGACCAGATTCAGACCAGCTGCTACCACTTTGTGCAATGAAGGTTATATAATGTTTTCACTTAACAAAACAGGAGAATGGCTGCAGAGCTTAAGTGAAGAAAAAAGACAAGAGTACTTTGAAGTGGCTAGAAAGCAAGGAAAGGAGTTGAGAGATCTATACAAAGAAAGGGTCAAAAATATTGAAACATTAAGGAAAAATGCACTGAGGAAGAAACGAGAAGACAAAGAAAAAAAGGAGGTTGAGAAATACAGACTAAAAGAACAGTTAGTAAATGACATGTTATTTTACGGTTTATGGCAGTTTACAGAGACTGTCGACCAGAAATTGGCAGCTATTGAAACAAAAAGTGAAAAGAAAAAAGCCCTCAAAACACAAATATCATTCCGGAAGACAATTCTCTGCCAGCAGGCAGATAAGAAGTTGTTCCTATTTTCAGAGAAAGGCCAGCAGTTCAGTATAGAGACATTGACAGAAAATGTGAAGAAATTGATCAGGTCAGCTCTTGCTATAGATCCAACAACAAAAAGAGAGGATTCTATATTTCTAGGAAGGAAAATCATCCACTATCAGATAGAAAACAATGAAAGAAAACCTTTCTCAGGTCGAGTTATTTCGACAGTTCCTGGATATCCGGAATGGTTTAATGTTGTGTATGATGACTTTCCAGATGTATATGTGTATAATTTAAAAGAAGACCATGACAAAGGGGACTTGGAAATAGTGATTGAAGGCATGTACAAGCTTTGTCAACAAATAACATGTTACTTTTATGTTGAGTTTCATTTTCTTTTCCCTGTTCCAATTATTTTTTTGCTTGATTTAAAATAGCCATCATTTATTATGAAAATAATTTATAAGAAGTGTCAGTGAGACCCATATTGTACAACATTTCTGTATTTTGTGCAATTATTTTATTTGTTTAGGTAAAATCAATGGGATTTAGCTTTAAACACAGATTACTTTTGTTGCAGTTGTGCTTTATCGTTCACGTTTACACTAATTTCAGTGCATGACAATCTCAGTTTTGTTATAGTTGTAAACATTTACATTTTTATTTGTATTTTAAGTAAGACATGATGAAAATACTTTTGACATTTCTTGAAAGATGTACAATTTCTTTGTTGCATATAATCAATAATAATAAAAGACCTGGTTGTTCTTAATTTAATTTTTTGGGTACACACATGACAATTGCTTATGTTGCCCTGTTGTCTGCTATTTTCCGCTATTTTCCGTATGCCTAATGTGATTAGTCAAATGTGTTAGCATTTTGTTTACTTGGTATTTTAATTTTATATAAAACTATGATTTCAGGCATCCTGAAAGAAACAGAGGAGCCTGCAGCCTCAACCGCAGCTTCGATATCAGATAACTACTAACTGTAATAGAAAGATACCCGCCAAGTGAGCATAAGTTGACCAAAGTGTTGGTTATTAATGTACTTTTGAAGGTTACAAAATGATGCTTACTGGTTTTCTTGTCTGATTATATGTAAATTTTGTTTGATGATTAAAATAAAATGTGTAAAATGATGTATTAGAAAGGTATTCAGTGTTATATTTTACTACTTTATGGCCAGAACCCTATTTTGGTGTTAAAATCAGTGGCTTTTTTTTAGCATTCCATAGTGCCGTTTTTAAAAACATCATAAAAACTTTATTTATTAATATTTTGTCACCAAATAAGAAGTTTCTGGTTTCAAATACATTGTATAAGAGAAAAATAATACATTCTGTTGAATCCCTTGAAAAAAAATTTTTTCATGATCCATGCTACTGTTAGCCTACTGGTAGTTTGTTCACAGAGACTCAATAACTCACTGGTAGAGCAACCCACAAGAATGTGCCAGGTATGTGGTCCGAAGCCCGGGTTAGGCTCAATTTTCCACCCCGGTTTTCTTTGGTGCCATGGCCTTTGCCAGGAGCCTGTTTGTGTTGTGATATGCAACAGTGCTTTGGAGTAAAACCAGGGATGATATTCAGAACATGTTAAAGGAGGCAGGAGTGTTGCGCTATTAGTTATTATCGGTAGAGTGAATTTCTTGTTTTGGGTGTTTGAATCCCAGTGTAGGCGTATCCTCACTTCTCATAGTTTCGTGAATTCTCATTATTTCGTGAATGCTTTTTTAACTATAACCAAAGAGTAGATGTTTGGTCTTTGCTCAGTCTGCATTGAAATTGAAAAAAACATCAACTTAGAATTGTCGCATTACTGATTATAATAATCATTTGTTGTAGTCTCTTCTATAAGTTTTATATCATGTTTTTCAAAGCACATGGTTGAGGGACTGCAATGGTATACATTAAGATACAGGATTTATTGTTAATTTGAAATGTAGAAATTAAACAAAATAAATTGACAGATTCACGAGAAAGGACATTTCTTCTTCAATCCCTTAATTTGTTATTCAGGTACTGTAGTGCATATAGGCACTTCCAACAGCCTTGCTGTTGGGTTAACCCTTTAGCGACGTGGTTGAGTGTCAGCCTACTGATCTGAAGGTCCCGGGTTCGAATCCCCGTTAGGGACAGGATTATTTTCTCCTCTCAGATTTACTTTAGTACTGGTACAAAAAGGCCGCAAACCAGAAAGGCCGTACCAAAAAGGCCGCAAACCTAAAAGTCCTTATACATTAAAGGCCATGGAAGAACATATATGTTTTCAATCTAAATACATGTAGTATGTCAATATTAGTCTTTAGATGCTGAATTAATGCTAGAAATGAGAAATGTTTTGAAATCATATTAATGAATGCTGACATCAACTTAGTCAACTATGTTATGCTTACAGTAATAAAGCAATGTGTTATAACTTTAACTCTTAATTGTTAACTGTTTACAGCAGCAACATTTGCACATTCTTGTATATTTTAAAATTAGCAACTTCAATTTTAACAGTTTGCCTTGATTTATTGTTATAAAAAAATGCTGCACTGATTGAAGCCAAACCTCAAAGGTACCGGTATACTAATTGGTCAGTGAGATTAAATGCAGTACTTATTAAAATCGATTAAAAACCTCAACCTCTTTAATGTTTAGTATAATTAATTATTTGTAAAATATATGCAGGTCATGGGTGAAAGTGTGATTGTCGAGTAAAAGCACAAGCATATGTTGGGTATAAAATAGACTGTAAGAATAACATTTTACCTTTCTTGCTCACAATTTCACTTTTTGTTCCCAAGTATATTTAAATATATATTCACAAGTCTACTTCTCCAATTGGACTTACTTGTTGCACCTTTATGTGTTTGTGCATGTGTGTAATTGTGAACTGTGCATGGTGTGTTAATTTGTGTGACATGGAGTCTTTTCCCTGCATAGGTTGTGGCAAGGAAGTGAGGCCCCACCAGTTGATTGCGATTGATTGCGACTGGTATCACAGGTGGCAGCATTAAAAATTTGGGACAGGTAAAATGTTTGTTCATATTATTTTTACATATTAATGTTTTGAATATATTTAATTAATTAAATTTAATTTCATTAATATAAATAAGTATATTTTCAATGTACTTCTCATAACTCCAAGTCGTCAATTCACATTTGATGTAATAAGTTAAACAAATATATGTTATATCTTAATATTAATGGATGAAACAAATGTGAATCATGAAATATCATACATTGTACATCTGACATCATTATTATCTGAAATTTAAGTTAACATTTTGTTTTACAGAGAAGCGATGCGTCTTGGCTCCTGAAATTATGTCTGCCATCCATGTCGAGATGGAGAGGCCAACATGCTGTCAGGTGCGGAGATGCCTTCGCTTGAGGGAAGTGTTAGTTACTGGAATTTTGATGCTTACTAAATACGATGCTGATAATGCAGTTATTTTTTGCATTCACCAGTGTTGCCAATAAATTTACGTAAAAAATCATTTAAAAAATTATTTAACAATCAAGATAATTGAATTTTTTTTCAAATAAATTATATGAGAATAATTTCTAAACCAGGAGCCAGTTGTGATAGTAGATGGCGACAATGACATCGACATGCTGAAGCTAGAGAGGTCTGTACCGATAGACAGCAACCTAGAGATGAGTGACAATAACATGGCCATGCAGATGCCAGAGAGGACCATGCCGATAGAAGCAACCTAGACGTGAGCGACGATGACATCGCCATGCCGATGCTAGAGAGGTCCGCACCGATAGATAGCACACTAGACGTGCATACTACTCTTGACCAAGTAAGTTTACATTAATCTCAGTTTTAATTGTTAATTTCAGTTAATGTGAAAGATAATAAAAACACTATTTATTAAAAAAAAAATATCTGGCATACAACACAACTCCAGGTTAGCGTTGCTAAAGCTCAGTCATTGTTGTATATTTCAATAATTCTGAAATATTGCTGTTGTTTTTGCCAAATCGCAGACTTGGATGCATGGTCTGTATTCTCAACGCCGTTTCAGCTGGGTCTACTCAAGACTGCAAAGCGGTGGTACATTGACGGCACCTCTTAGGTAAAATAAAAATAAATAATAAACAAATAAATATAAATAAATAAATAAAATCAACCATGATATCTGTTTCTGACGTCTTTCAGGTTGTTGGAAGGCCCTTCAACTCCAAACAGCTGCTTTTGATCAGTGCGTTCATGGAGAGAGATGGCCACCAGAGGCAGCTGCCACTGGTGTTCGCTCTGATGAGCCGCCACACCCAACGCGACTACGTGGCCATTTTCAACGTAGTCGTGGATCGTGTTGGGCAGCTTGCTGTTGAAGGCTTTGTTGCTGACTTCAAACTTGGTATGTTTAGCATGTACATAGTTTGTAAACAGTTAGATGCAGACAAATGATTTACTGGAAAAATACCATCTAAATGCCAATAATTTATGACAGCATTTTATTCAGAAAGTTTTATAGCCTTATATCTCTTCATATTTTCCTCATGTTTTACATATTTTATACCAATATACTTATGTTTCAGCCATCTGGAATGCAGTTCGTGAGGTCTTCCCCAGACGGGACAGGAAAGGATGTGCCTTTCACTGGAATAAAGTGGTTTGGAGGTGAGTCCATGCCGATGGCCTGGCAGAGGCCTACCGGCAACGAAGGGCTATATTCCGGTACATGCATGCACTGATGGCGCTCTAGTTCCTGCCCACCACCCACATCAGAGGCGCCTTTGACAATCTATAGGGTCGTGCCTCAACACCATTAACCCAGTCCCTGGTCAGGTACATTGGGCATCAGTGGATAGATGGCGCTTTTGCTCCTGAAGATTGGTCCGTCTTCTGACAGGAAGTGCTGACAAATAACGACTTGGAAGGTTAGAACCTTAAATTTTATATTTAATTTAAAACAAGTAAATGTGCATTCTATACCATTTTCACCTCAACCAAAATGTTATGCTTTTAAATTTAGTAAAATAATTTGTTTCTCTTTAAATAATTCTTAAAGTCAGCACATTTAATTTTCAATTTAAATATCATAAGGTTATTTATATCTTTTTCAGGATACCACAACCGGCTGATTGAAATCAGATGCGCCTTAGGGTCTCCAAACTTGTCCCGGAGAATAGTAAGGAGGCTGAGTGAGATTGTCCGGGTGCTGGTCGAGGGAAGGAATCTCCAGATTGAGTCTACTAGCCAGTCCAAGGCCATCAACGAAGCCCTTGCGACACTGTGGGACCACTATAGCGATGACGAAATGGTCACATTAACCTTCGTGGCAGCAGTCTGAAATGTATACGGTGTCCGTGCTTGACACTTTAGTGTAGTTTATTAAGTGACTATTTTATAGAATTTTGTGTTGTGTAAATAGTGTTTTAAGTTACAGATCTTTTGTGTTGTTTGTAAATTATGATTGTTTTTGTTGTGTATATTGTTGTTGTAAGTTGTTTGTTAATGTAGATTATGTCTTGTTAACATGGATGATATTATAGATTTTACTTTTTTTACTGGAATAATACTTATTCAATATAGTGATAAAATGAATTCAACACTTTGCTTGGCCTTGTTATTTTATCATAAATAAAATCTAGATGTTTACACGTACAAAAATGTCCCCCTAACCTTAGATAATTTATGGTAATAAAGAAAAGTGGCAAGGGGAAAAAGCCAATATATTCTAACAAATTGTTAAGTTATACAAACTTACTTAAAGCTGAAAATGCATCTGACTAATCCGATACAACATTAACAAAATGCCTTTTGGGGTTTCGGTCTTTTTGGTCTAGGGCCTTTTAAGTATTCAGCCTTTCTGGTTTTCAGCCATTCTGTTACCCAATCATTATTAAAAGCAAAGCCACATTTTTGTTTATTGCTATTGTGTTTGAGCTATGGTTTACAGAGATGGTTAGTAGTAGGACACATAAGTCGCAGCTTAACTGAAGAGCATTTAAAGTCTGTAAGAAGGTTTAAGCTCTTAAGTTGACGAAGTCATGGCAAAGCATATTTTTTCTCATCCTGTTACATATGTGTAGAGAAAAAATCTATATAGTACTTTAATGTCACTTGCTAGGTTTGTCTGCATTTTAAATTGCAAACTTTAAAATAATTAAATGTTCCAGAATGTTTTGTCTGCATTTTATTGCATTTTTAAATACAAATTTTATAGCCTTAAATGTACCTGGCTAGTTTAGCTGCTTTTAGTGCGTTTTTTAGCTGTATGACTCATTTATTGTACCTGGCTGGTTTTGTCTGCTCTTTAGGATGAAAATATATGCTTAGAGTTTTAACTCCAATTATGGTTCTTGCATATTTTGTTTCTCTTTAGTTGATTTTACTTTACAATGCTTGAAGAAGATAATTATTTCTGGCAAGTTTTGTCTGCTCTTTAGTTCACCCTAAATTGGTAGCATAGAGTTTTGAAAACCATTCTGTTTAGTGCATTATTAAAATATTATTATCTTACTTTTTATATATTTTATATTACAAATCTTAAAGTAATTATCCATCTCTGGTATGTTGTATCTGCTCTTTCATGCATTCGAAAGATGAATGTCTTTCATTTCCTGTTTAACTTTGTCTGCTTTTTAGTGCATTAATAAAAAAAAACTTTTTTGTATTTTTTGTTTTCTGTATTTCTACTTTTGTCTTTTTCAGTAAAAGAAAATACTCTACTGTGCCATTTATGTGTTACTTATTAAATGATATAAGCCTCTTTGTGTTCTAAACAAAAAGAGTTTTAATATTGCTTATTATTTTTGTGTTCTCTGTTCAGACAGAAATAGTTATTATACTTTTGGTTTGGTTGTTTTTTGTGCACTGCTCAGATACTGATGTTTATTTTTTTTTGCAATATTGGTAACATTTTGTTTGTACTTAAATTTCACAGAAAAGTTATTTTAAGTCTTTAATAACTTTTACCTACTGTTTTTGATTAAAAAACTATTTTGGTCTGTTAAAGTGACCATATCGTTTTGGCCTAAACAAATAAAAACTGTGTGTTTAAATGTTGTACTTTTCTTGTTTTATTTCAAAAGCATACCATAACATTAAATTACAGATAACAAGCGAAAAAACATTCCTAGAATCGGCAGAAGGCCCAACTCACTTAAAGATAAAGCGATAGTAACATGTTCTTGATCAGTGCTTGTATTTATTAGGTATTGTTTTGAATATTTAAGTTATCGTAATAGTAGGTATTATCCGACAAGTTACGGTACAGCAAGTCTCAAAATATTCTATTTTTATTCTTTAAGCTCCCTAAATGGTCGTTATTTTTGTTTGTTGGTGGCATTTAAATGATAAGTGCATTAATGTGTTCATTGAGATTGTGCCTGACATGAATATGTATGACGTAAGTTTTTGTTAAATTAATTTAACACATTATTATTGACAAGTAACTTTGATAAGAAAGATAACACATAGGGTTCATGTAAACAAAACAAAGAAATAACTTGTTAATAATCTATTTATTTATAGCAAGTGTTGTACAAAAATGACTGAAAATCTATAACTATATAAAACATTTGTTTGTACATAAAGGCCTTTAACACATTATAAAACATAAGAAAAAATAGGGACTCATTCACAACATAAGAAATAACAATACCAGTAAAAAAGGTCAAAGTACATTATAAGAAATAAAAAGTAGGTTTCAAGCAGATTATGTCTAGAGCACAAAAGAAATATTAAAATATAAAATACAATCAGCACTATGTGTTACTGTGGTAAGTATACAAAAGCAATATGTCTTCATTTATTTGATACATACTAACTCCTGATTATTTAAAAGTCCAGAATGTCAAGTAATGCAAAGTAAATGTTCTAAAAAGTCAAACATCTTAAAGAAAATGAACAGCAAAACTTCGCAATTAAGCTCAAACATTATTTTGTTATAACAATCTGAATCTGACCACAAGACTAGTAATGAGTAGTATGTCGAAAAATGATTTGATGTGCTTTGATATATTTATGTTCATATGCAAAGAAAGTATTATCAATATAGATTGTAGCAAATACTGATTTGTACAATATACAATTCTAAAAAAAAAACTGGAGAGTAAAAGGTAAAAAAAAGTTTTTAAAAATCCTATACAAAGCATGTAAATTTCCATGAAAAATAACTTGGTCACACTTCCGCATGCATACATGACATAAAACTATACAATACACACACTTCATATGCATTTAAATTATTGCATCACTTCTGATGTTTTATTGTTCATGACTGACATATACACTTGATATATATATATATATATAGCTCTTGCTAAACTTGTATATCTCTTAAATGTGTTATTATGTGCAATTATTTATGACATAAAATGGCTAAAAATAGCTGAAATAAATGTTCAAAGATGGTAATTTGTTATTCCAAAGATGATAATTTGTTATTCAGGAATTATTAAGAAAAAAAATAGACAAATGCAAATTTGACCAACTGGGACCAAGTTGCCTTAAACCTACAATATGTACTATCAATGAAAATAAATGTTAAAATGAGGCTTCTGTTCAAAGTAGCAAATAGACCAGACAGAGAAGTTGAGGTACATTAAATAGATTTATGTCCATATAGTGCGGTAGAAAACATACAATTTTCTACAAAGTAAACATGTATTAACAATAATACCGTACAACATTTAGTCTCGTTGCTTAACAACCTCTAAGCTTTTAGTAATAACTGAAAATTTTACTTAATAGTACCTTAATATTTATACATACGATCAAAAGAGGTAGTTAAGATAATTACTGTATAAAATCTGTTAATTTATAATATACAGTGTCATGGAAGATGGTTATTTTATTGTTTTTCATTTAACTATGATAAACATTGTCCAGCAGTATGCACCATTTGTTTTAACACAAGTCTTGGAGGATGTTTAAAATTTTTGCACTTAATTAACATGGTTAAGCACATCTTTATTCTTACATTCATAAATAGACTTTGTATGAACTTTGTTTTGAATTTTATATCTATTTGTATGATCCATCACTTACAGTAATGTTTATGCATATCATGTAAATCCTAAAATATTAAAACTTGCTATTTTGTTTTTTATATTGGTTGCATTGAGATACTGGCTGATTTAGATTGTCATGTTTGTCCAAAAGTGTTTTGATTAAATTATCACACTTAGTCAAGTACATGTCCCACAGATGAAATCTGCTGCTGGACCTTTGCCTGGGGTTGCTCTCCCCAGGCATGCAGGATGGAACCACTGCCCACAGCAGTCACACTGCCAGTAGACACTGCAACAGAAAACCGCCAGATTAATATTCTACATGTATATCATTTCCTCACAGATGAATACATGATTTTCTGTCACAATTTATATAACTAAATAATACTGCTCATCTTTTGCATCTTCTTAGTTGGTACAAGTAAACATATAAAAGGTAGTAAAATTACATGTATACTTTAGACTATAATTAGATATTGTGTGCATACTTTCCGCCATCTGGCTTGCGGCATATACAGTATT
Organism: Sinonovacula constricta; assembly: GCA_007844125.1. Classification (NCBI taxonomy): domain Eukaryota; kingdom Metazoa; phylum Mollusca; class Bivalvia; order Cardiida; family Solecurtidae; genus Sinonovacula; species Sinonovacula constricta. Next base: position 26,348,328 of record CM017571.1, read on the forward strand.
TTCCTTTTAAGAACAGAAAAAAAATTAAACTTTAACTTTTCCAGTGAAAAAAAATTGGAAAACTTCATGTTTAGATGCTGAAAATTTGTATAGTTAAAGACTTATCAGAACACAACCACTGTAGTGGGAAAAACATCAAAACAACCAAATTGAAGTTAGAATGCAACAGTCTTGCAGTATGTTGTACCTGGCTTTATCATGTAGGGGCAATATTTGTAAAACTACTTTGTTTTCAACTTTTTAATTTTAGATCATTTTACATTGTCACTGTTATAACATACAGAAATATATATTTACTGACTGAAAATCATTGATGTTATAGGTACATTAAACCACAAGCTAATTTGTTAAAATCAAGGTTTAAAAAAATACATACTTTACAAGTGATGTTCTGCAGATTTCTTTTTTTTTGCAGTGGAGCCTTATTTCCTCTGGAAACACCTGTCCGAGGTGGAGCCTCATTTTCTCTGGAAACACCTTTCCAAGGTGAAAGTGTCATTTCCACTTGAAACACCAGTCCGATGTGGAGCCTCATTTCCTTTGGAAACACCAGTCCGAGGTGAAGCCTCATTTCCACTGGAAACACCTGCCCACGTTGGAGCCTCATTTCCACTGGAAACATCGGTCTGAGGTGGAGCCTTATTGCCACTGGAAACATCGGTCTAAGGTTGACCCTAATTGCCACTGGAAACACCTGTCCGAGGTGGAGCCTCATTTCCACTGGAAACATTGGTTTGAGGTGAAGCCTTATTGCCACTGGAAACATCGGTCTGAGGTTGAGCCTCATTTCCACTGGAAACATCGGTCTGAGGTGGGCCTTATTGCCACTGGAAACATCGGTCTGAGGCGGATCCTTATTGCCACTGGAAACATCGGTCTGAGGTGGAGCTTTATTGCCACTGAAAACATCGGTCTGAGGTGGGCCTTATTGCCACTGGAAACATCAGTCTGAGGTGGAGCCTTATTGCCACTGGAAACATCGGTCTGAGGTGGAGCCTTATTGCCACTGGAAACATCGGTCTGAGGTGGAGCTTTATTGCCACTGAAACATCGGTCTGAGGTGGAGCCTTATTGCCACTGGAAACATCGGTCTGAGGTGGAGCCTTATTGTCACTGGAAACATCGGTCTGAGGTGGAGCCTTATTGCCACTGGAAACATCGGTCTGAGGCTGAGTCTTATTGCCACTGGAAACATCGGTCTGAGGTGGAGCCTTATTGCCACTGGAAACATCGGTCTGAGGTGGAGCTTTATTGCCACTGAAAACATCGGTCTGAGGTGGAGCCTTATTGCCACTGGAAACATCGGTCTGAGGTGGAGCTTTATTGCCACTGAAAACATCGGTCTGAGGTGGAGCCTTATTGTCACTGGAAACATCGGTCTGAGGTGGAGCCTTATTGCCACTGGAAACATCGGTCTGAGGTGGAGCTTTATTGCCACTGAAAACATCGGTCTGAGGTGGAGCCTTATTGCCACTGGAAACATCGGTCTGAGGTGGAGCTTTATTGCCACTGAAAACATCAGTCTGAGGTGGGCCTTATTGCCACTGGAAACATCGGTCTGAGGTGGAGCCTTATTGCCACTGGAAACATCGGTCTGAGGTGGAGCCTTATTGCCACTGGAAACATCGGTCCAAGATGGCTGCCTTAAACTGTCTGATCATCACATGGTAACTGTCTATGTATCATGGTAGCAATTTCTGACAACATTAAGGAAGGTATACAGAAATAATAAAACTGACAGGTTCTGTAAATCATATTCAGAGGACAGTAGTCGATGATTAAATAATTCACTTCACAGATTAAATGCATAAAATTTATTTTATGAAAAAAACATTGAAGGTTCATTCTATTGCAGTTATTCTTGTTTTTAATTATACATTTGACACCGAAGCAGTATGGGCCATTTCAAGCAATATAAACAATCAACATTGTGGACAATAGGTATCGTATCAGATGACTACTATCACAACTATACACTGCCAGTGTATGTTAGTAGTGTTTGATTAAGTCACCACAAGACACCAATGACATCCAGATTGATTGATGACAGCCAAACACATGTCATAGTTTTGAAGCTTCTCCTATTTCAATATACAAAATAAATACATGTACTGTTTATATGTGAAAATTGTTTCCATATATAATCATACTTATTGAGGTCCCTCTTGAACTATAATAAGGCATGAATGTATGTATTGAATGGTATTGGCTTAAAGGCAGTGAAAATTGGATTGTGGGGGTGGGCATAGCCAGCTGGATCCAAATGCAATAGTATTGGGAAAGGGATGGGGATTAGACCGTTGCTGACCAATTACAGTGCAGTTAGTCCATGTTTATCAAGTGTGATTGTTTTATGACCTCTACCCCTATGATATGTCAGGATATAATAAACTTATCAAGTGTCCAGGTGTGATCTCAAAGCGTGGTCTTATCTGTGTGTGTATGTGTGTGTGTGTGCAGCGGGGTGGGGCTGGACTGTAAAGAAGGTCATTTTCAATGCCTTTAAGTGACACTATTAACAAAAGCCACATGTTTTATGCAATAAAACTTTACGCTTTATTAGTATTTAATTCATTTGTTCTTACATGTTGAAGAAGCAGGTTTTCAGGTGTATATGGGTACTTCAGAGTGCCAAATATCGCTGAAGCCACACACAGTTTACATACAGAATGTTCCTCCCTTGAGTCATCAAAAACAAGTAGGAATCAATGACCTGAAAATGTTGAAAGTAACAAAGATATTTTCTTTTTAAAGTTAAAACAATCATTTATTTCTTTAAATTTAAGCATAGCAGAGCTGGACATTTTTTCTTTGTAACGACTAGTCCTGGACTATTAACCTGGACAAAACTGACTTGTCCAAGAATTTGCATCGTTTTCAATTAACAAACACAACAACACATTTATCATATCAACAACTAACAAACAAGGTATAATATCAGGTTGTGTCTTTTTTTGTCTAGAAGCATTTATGTATCACGTGTTGTGATTGACTGTTTTGAACAGGTACATGCATTGTACATGTACCACATTTACATTTTGTTGATAAATGCTCCTGACGTGAAATTGATTGTCTTCATCGCTAATTAGAAAACTGCTGTTAATTTGTCACTTGCCTGATTGCCGCTTTATGACTTGTCTGGAACTGATTTAATGATCAAGACCAGTAGCCCGAAACTGTATTTTGACTTGTCCAGGACATCAGGCTACTGTATTTTTCCAGCCCGGCATTAAGTGATGAAAGGTTGGTATACTTTTAGTTTTGGTTTGAACAAGCCAATTGCTGATGTAAAACTGCAGTAAAGAAGAGTCAAGATTAAGTTATATGTGTGCAAATTAAGCTGTTACCTCATCTGTTAAAGTTGACTTGAGAAAATGAAAAGAGTCTTCGCCAAGAGTAGACGGCCCAATTTTCACAACAATAGAGTCATCATCTGCAGTAGCTGTTTTCCAATGCTCTGGAAAGAGAAAATGCAAATTAAAACACTATTGTTTCCATAAAAATTAGATGTAAAGGACTGACCTCTATTAGATTTAATAAAACTGCTTGCTTGGGTAAAGGTCCTATCTGAACATTTGTCATGGGACTTCCTCCACAGATGAAAACTTTCAATATCTATGTAGTTAAAATTGTACATATTGAAGTAATTTTAACACATGAAATAAGTTCTTTTTTATATAAATCAAAACTCGGTAATCATCACACAAAAAATATTTGGGGATATGCTCCAGGAGACAGAAGAAACATAAAATGTGACAAGTATACTATACTTCTATAAACAGGCAGTTTTGGCTTACAATTTTAAAACTTATCAAGTTTTGGAAATTATACATACTTTCAAAAGAATGTTGAGAGTGCAAGGTCATGGTGAAATTTTTCTCATCTTTGTTAGAGATGTCTGCAAAAAAGTAAATATATAAACTTTCTACAATTTACTTTAAATCAAAGACTTAACACCAATAAATAGAAGTATGTAATTAGTAAATATGTCTTTTTGTACAATTTTCTTTACATTTTATGATGGACTTAGGAAAAGCAATACATACTGGTATGTAATTGGTAAATATATACTTTTCCACAATTGACAGTTCTTTGAATAATAGACTTTTAACAGACTTAAGTCTTTTTATTCTCCCCCACTGAAAAGCAGTACAATCTTTTGAGGCCGGCATGGCCACATATAATATAGTAAATATATACACTGATCAGGGTTATAGTCAATTATTCATTGTTGTTCAACAAAGTTTTCCTCTTTGGCTAAAAATGCAAATTTGACCAGCTGAGACCAAGATGTTTTAAGATGCATATGAATGCCATCAATATCATCACTGTGCAAGAAGTTTTTGATATTTACAATGTGATATTAATTTGAGGTAAAAGAAAACTATTGTAAAATAAGTGTCGTTAAATTCAGAATGTAAAAAGTAAACTATTGTAAAATAAGTGTCGTTAAATTGAGAATGTACTTTAAATGTTACATTTTACACTTCTTCAGCCAGGTGCCTTCTATGATTATTTATAAGATTTTGCAATCAAGGTATCTTATAAATATGTATGTTAATGTTCTTATAATTAGGTATCTTATAAATATGTATGTTAATGTTCTTATAATTATCTTGTTTAATTATATTCTTAAAGTTAAATGCATTTAAATTGTTTTTCATACTAAATACGATCCATTATTTGTACATTCTTGCCAAATAAATCTAACCATATGATACATGCTGAATGACATAAAAGCAGAAAAATAGATATACCTTCTTGTCCACACTGTTGAACTTTTCTTTTTTTTCCGTGTCTTAAGCTGAATGGGGGTTTCTCCCAATGGACCTTCTGGCTTTTTTTCAAGATATTTTCCAGTTTTTTGCCTATGTCTTCCAGTAAATGTTTGGCACTGATGTGAAGTATCCTGTTCTTTACCATCTCCAGCTTCTCTAGCACCATTCTCCTCAAAACAGTAAGACTCTGATGAACCCCAGCACTGGATTCTATTGAAATATGTCATACATGCATTTCACATTCACATCTGATAAGATGGCTTTAGATACCTGTGTATTTTTTGTCAAATTTCAGTAAGTTTTTCTTCTATTAAAACATGATATGTTTATTTCATATTGCTTCTTTTCTGTTCATAATATTACATTGATCAACTAGTGTGTGCATGTTCATGTATAAGCATGTGATCAACAGATTTATTGTCTTACCTTGCAGCACAAAATCACCAAATTCTTCAGACACTTGTTGTGGTTGCCCGCCACCTGTGGCAGAGTCGCCGATTTGTAACTCCTCTGACTACTCAGCCTCACACCGCTTAGGTTGGGGCAAAGGACTTAATGTAGGAAGGTCTTCCAGCTGATCTAATGTACTAAAATACATTAATATTAGTTTTTAAAATCACTAAAAAGCAGACAAACCAGGCATTATGTATTAAATACTTTAATATCAGTATTTAAAATCACTTAAAAGCAGACAAACCTGGTCTAATCTATTAAAATACTTTATATCAGTACCGGTATTTAAAACCACTAAAAAGCAAACAAACCTGGTCTAATGTATTAAATACTTTAATACTAGTATTCAAAAACACTAAAAAGCAGACAAACCTGGTCTAATGCATTAAAATACATTTATATCAGTATTTAAATACACTAAAAAGCAGACAAACCAGGCCTAATGTATTAAATACTTTAATATCAGTATTTAAAATCACTAAAAAGCAGACAAACCTGCTCTAATTCATAAATACTATAATATCAGTATTTAAAATCACTAAAATGCAGACAAACCAGGTCAGATGTATTAAATACTTTCATAACAGTATTTAAAATCACTAAAAAGCAGACAAACCTGGTCTAATGCATTAAAATACTGTAATATCAGTATTTAAAATCACTAAAAAGCAGACAAACCTGACCTAATGTATTAAATACTTTAATACCAGTATTTAAAATCACTAAAACGCAGACAAACCTGGCATGATCTATTAAAATACTTTAATATCAGTATTTAAAATCACTAAAAAGCAGACAAACCTGACCTAATGTATTAAATACTTTAATACCAGTATATAAATCAATAAAACGCAGACAAACCTGGCCTAATGTATTAAAATACTTTAATATCAGTATTTAAAATCACTAAAAAGCAGACAAACCAAGCCAAATGTATTAAATACTTTAACACCAGTATTTAAAACACTAAAAAGCAGACAAACCTGGTCTAATCTATAAAAATACTTAAATATCAGTAATTAAAATACTAAAAAGCAGACAGACCAGGCCTAATGTATTAAATACTTTAATATCAGTATTTAAAATCACTAAAAAGCAGACAAACCTGCTCTAATTCATTAAATACTATAATATCAGTATTTAAAATCACTAAAAAGCGGACAAACCAGGCCTAATGTATTAAATACTTTAATGCCAGTATTTAAAAACACTTAAAGGCAGACAAACCTGGTCAAATGCATTAAAATACTTAAATATCAGTAATTTAAATCACTAAAAAGCAGACAAACCAGGCCTAATGTATTAATTACTTTAATACCAGTATTTAAAAACACTAAAAAAGCAGACAAACCTGGTCTAATGCATTAAAATACTGCAATATCAGTATTTAAAATCACTAAAAAGCAGACAAACCAAGCCAAATGTATTAAATACTTTAACACCAGTATTTAAAACACTAAAAAGCAGACAGACCAGGCCTAATGTATTAATTACTTTAATACCAGTATTTAAAAACACTAAAAAGCAGACAAACCTGGTCTAATGCATTAAAATACTGTAATATCAGTATTAAAAATCACTTAAAAGCAGACAAACTTGGCCTTATGTATTAAATACTTTAATATCAGTATTTAAAATCACTAAAAACCAAACACACCTGGTCTAATGTATTAAATACTTTAATATCAGTATTTAAAAACACTAAAAAGCAGACAAACCAGGCCTAATGTATTAAATACTTTAATATCAGTATTTAAAAACACTAAAAAGCAGACAAACCTGGTCTAATGCATTAAAATACTTAAATATCAGTAATTTAAATCACTAAAAAGCAGACAAACCAGGCATTATGTATTAAATACTTTAATACCTGTATTTAAAAACACTAAAATGCAGACAAACCTGGTCTAATGCATTAACATACTTAAATGTCAGTATTTAAAATCACTAAAAAGCAGACAAACCTGGCCTTATGTATTAAATACTTTAATATCAGTATTTAAAATAACTAAAAAGCAGACAAACCTGCTCTAATGCATTAAATACTATAATATTAGTATTTAAAATCACTAAAAAGCAGACAAACCTGGTCTAATGCATTAAAATACTGTAATATCAGTATTTAAAAACACTAAAAATCAGACAAACCAGGCCTAATGTATTAAATACTTTAATATCAGTATTTAAAATCACTAAAATGCAGACAAACCAGGTCAGATGTATTAAATACTTTAATAACAGTACTTAAAACACTAAAAAGCAGACAAACCTGGTCTAATGCATTAAAATACTGTAATATCAGTATTTAAAATCACTAAAATGCAGACAAACCAGGTCAGATGTATTAAATACTTTAATAACAGTACTTAAAACACTAAAAAGCAGACAAACCTGGTCTAATCTATCTAAATACTTTAATAACAGTATTTAAAAACACTAAAAAGCAGACAGACCAGGCCTAATGTATTAATTACTTTAATACCAGTATTTAAAAACACTAAAAAGCAGACAAACCTGCTCTAATGCATTAAAATACTGTAATATCAGTATTAAAAATCACTAAAAAGCAGACAAACTTGGCCTAATGTATTAAATACTTTAATATCAGTATTTAAAATCACTAAAAAGCAGACAAACCTGGTCTAATGTGTTAAAATACTTTAATGTCAGTACTTAAAACCATTAAAAAGCAGACAAACCTGGTCTAATGCATTTAAATACTTAAATACCAGTAATTTAAATCACTAAAAAGCAGACAAACCTGGCCTAATGTATTAAAATTCTTTAATATCAGTATTTAAAATCACTAAAAAGCGGACAAACCAGGCCTAATGTATTAAATACTTTAATGCCAGTATTTAAAAACACTTAAAGGCAGACAAACCTGGTCAAATGCATTAAAATACTTAAATATCAGTAATTTAAATCACTAAAAAGCAGACAAACCAGGCCTAATGTATTAATTACTTTAATACCAGTATTTAAAAACACTAAAAAAGCAGACAAACCTGGTCTAATGCATTAAAATACTGCAATATCAGTATTTAAAATCACTAAAAAGCAGACAAACCTGGTCTAATCTATGAAAATACTTTATATCAGTATCTAAAACCACTAAAAAGCAGACAAACCTGGTCTAATATATTAAATACTTTAATACTAGTATTTAAAAACACTAAAAAGCAGACAAACCTGGTCTAATGCATTAAAATACATTAATATCAGTATTTAAAAACACTAAAAAGCAGACAAACCAGGCCTAATGTATTAAATACTTTAATATCAGTATTTAAAATCACTAAAAAGCAGACAAACCTGCTCTAATTCATTAAATACTATAATATCAGTATTTAAAATCACTAAAATGCAGACAAACCAGGTCAGATGTATTAAATACTTTAATAACCGTATTTAAAACACTAAAAAGCAGACAAACCTGGTCTAATGCATTAAAAGACTTAAATATCAGTATTAAAAATCACTAAAAAGCAGACAAACTTGGCCTAATGTATTAAATACTTTAATATCAGTATTTAAAATCACTAAAAAGCAGACAAACCTGGTCTAATGTGTTAAAATACTTTAATGTCAGTACTTAAAACCATTAAAAAGCAGACAAACCTGGTCTAATGCATTTAAATACTTAAATACCAGTAATTTAAATCACTAAAAAGCAGACAAACCTGGCCTAATGTATTAAAATTCTTTAATATCAGTATTTAAAATCACTAAAAAGCGGACAAACCAGGCCTAATGTATTAAATACTTTAATGCCAGTATTTAAAAACACTTAAAGGCAGACAAACCTGGTCAAATGCATTAAAATACTTAAATATCAGTAATTTAAATCACTAAAAAGCAGACAAACCAGGCCTAATGTATTAATTACTTTAATACCAGTATTTAAAAACACTAAAAAAGCAGACAAACCTGGTCTAATGCATTAAAATACTGCAATATCAGTATTTAAAATCACTAAAAAGCAGACAAACCTGGTCTAATCTATGAAAATACTTTATATCAGTATCTAAAACCACTAAAAAGCAGACAAACCTGGTCTAATATATTAAATACTTTAATACTAGTATTTAAAAACACTAAAAAGCAGACAAACCTGGTCTAATGCATTAAAATACATTAATATCAGTATTTAAAAACACTAAAAAGCAGACAAACCAGGCCTAATGTATTAAATACTTTAATATCAGTATTTAAAATCACTAAAAAGCAGACAAACCTGCTCTAATTCATTAAATACTATAATATCAGTATTTAAAATCACTAAAATGCAGACAAACCAGGTCAGATGTATTAAATACTTTAATAACCGTATTTAAAACACTAAAAAGCAGACAAACCTGGTCTAATGCATTAAAAGACTTAAATATCAGTATTTAAAATCACTAAAAAGCAGACAAACCTGACCTAATGTATTAAATACTTTAATACCAGTATTTAAAATCACTAAAATGCAGACAAACCTGGCCTAATCTATTAAAATACTTTATTATCAGTATTTAAAATCACTAAAAAGCAGACAAACCAAGCCAAATGTATTAAATACTTTAATACCAGTATTTAAAACACTAAAAAGCAGACAAACCTGGTCTAATCTATTTAAATGCTTTAATACCAGTATTTAAAATCACTAAAATGCAGACAAACCTGGCCTAATCTATTAAAATACTTTATTATCAGTATTTAAAATCACTAAAAAGCAGACAAACCAGGCCTAATGTATTAAATACTTTAATACCAGTATTTAAAAACACTAAAAAGCAGACAAACCTGGTTTTAATGTATTTAATACTTTAATACTAGTATTTAAAAACACTAAAAAGCAGACAAACCTGGTCTAATGCATTAAATGCTTTAATATCAGTTTTTAAAATCATTAAAATGCAGACAACCCAGGCCTAATGTATTAAAATACTTTAATATCAGTATTTAAAGTCATTAAAAAGCAGACAAACCAGGCCTAATGTATTAAATACTTTAATACCAGTATTTAAAATCATTAAAATGCAGACACACCTGGTCTAAACTATTAAATACTTTAATATCAGTAATTAAAAACACTAAAAAGCAGACTAACCTGGCCTAATGCATTAAAATTCTGTAATATCAGTATTTAAATTCACTAAAAAGCAGACAAACCTAATGTATTAAAATACTTTAATATCAGTATATACGGTAATCGACTTTAAAATTTATATTTTAAAATGTACTAAAATGGGACAAACTGGCAAGATACAATAAACAACTTTAAAATAATTATTTTAAATTGCACTAAAGAGCAAACAAAACTAAACATATACATTAAAAGAATTTAAACTTTCCAGTTTACAATGTTTTAAAGAGCAGACAAATAATAATACATGTATGGCATTCAGCTTTATACGCCGAATAAGTCAACATTCTATTTTAAAGTGAATTAAAAACCATAAAAAACTACTTCAAGCAATTTATTTTACAAAATTTTCAGAGGTCAGGCTAAATAAGCTATAATACCATCAAAATAAGATATAAAAGTGCTAAGCTATCGAGCAATAAGAAACAAGCCAGCCGTACACGATTTGTATGCTTTTTAGTGCTTTCAAATGTCTGCATTCTAGTGTCAACGCCTCGTTTCACTCACTTCCGTAATCTGGAGTTCCATCCCCTGGTCACCATGTAAATAATGCAAATAATTAGCCACCTGGCACGGCAAGGGAGATAAATCTAAACGCATGCAAATTGTAGCTGAAAATATGCGATTTGAAGTTATCACAACTCGGCGATTATCACAATTCAGCGCGAAGTTTGAAAGTTTAATGTAACCATTTAATCACTTGTGTCATATAAAAAAATCATTAATCAGCAGTAAGTGGAAGGCTGTTGGAAGTGCCTATATGCACTACAGCAATTAGGATCTTATTCAATCAATTCAATTCAAAATGGGTACTTTAAAAAGTCTTCTGATCAATAGATCTCTGCTCAGTTTACTTTATATTGTATTATGTTTAAATACATTGGTGTGAAGTTTAGGGCTGCAGAGTTTTTTAATCATGCGAGACATGTTATTGTTCAGAGGAAATTATATGTGTCTCTAAACAACGTTTGTTTTTCTATTTCAGATGTTAATTCGATCATTTTGCTGAAACCAAGATTATGTCGGGAACCTGCCGCTTGTACTGTATGCAGGCTTAGTCTACACCTCTTTATGTCTGTATCATCATTTTCATGCATACTGGTTTTATCAATTTGATCTGTATCTAGATATTTTTTATCATTTGCAAAGTGTATTAATAATTAAATGGTATCACAAATTAAAAACAATCATAAATCAAATATTTAGGTTTTAATTATCTTAAGATGTAATTAGTTGTTACATTACTATTTTAAGGCCATGCATTTATGTTTATAAAAAGGTAATATGTAAATAAAACTCTTCTTAAGATTGCTTTGGTAACTGTGAATCTTTGTATTTATTTTGATTAAGTTATACAGCTTTGCATTGAAGAGGAGGAATTTGACCAAGATGCAACACTGCAGTATGTTGAACAAGTATGCCACTGTTATGTTCATGATAATTATGAATAGGTACATGGCCACTTCTTGTTAGTTTTGTGTTATTGCCATTCAATTTGCTACATATACATGTGATACATCATTAAAATAGAATAAAGCCAATTGTCAATATTTGATGAAATTCTAACATCAATTATATTACATATTTATTAATATTTTCTGACCTAACTGTTTTATGATTCTCAGATGATGAAAATAAAGATGAAAGAAACATGTTTTGTTTTTTTACATTAGGTGTTTAAAGTTCAACCATATGTCGAAGGAAAGGTACCAACAGACCAACAAGTGTCCAAGACAAGGTATCCTTAACCTTACTAAATGAAGTTTTGAGAAAATGCTCTACCACTCTGAACTAAACTGTTTGATACACAATATTGATTTATTGCACCTAGCTGTAAACCCCACAGGCAACTAAGTAACTCCTTATTGACTGTCTTTTGAATAATCATCTGGCACTAATTAATTTCTACAAGACACATTTACCAAGTCTTGCAGCATGAATTGAATGATGCATACTACTCACAGTCATTGGAGAAAATCATGAGAAATGGGCCTGAGTATACCACCAGTACAAAATATTAGTGGCCAATGCAAGATTACATTGTTTTATAGCTCCGACCCTCAGGGCAGATTACTACCCACAGGTTAGGTTATAGGCCCCCATGACAGATAACATGTACTCAGTCAATATTTTACTTTTTTTGGTTGAACTATAGTCCAGCAGGCCTTTTTTCTCAGATGGTCAGATTATATATATAGTCTTCTTAGCCGTATTAGTCATCTTAGCTCATATTTTTATTAACCACAATCCAGGTTGTAGCCCTTCAGGTTGTATAAAAGCCTATCAGGCTATATATTACATGTATATTCACCTCATTTCAGGTTATACTCGATAGCCCTGCACATGAGGCAATTACGCCTCCTAAGTCATAACATTACACATGGAACCATGTTTAAAAGACCCACCCAACTCTCAGGCCATATAATTATTCCCATGTGCCATACTTTACACCCCTCAGACCATACTATGCACCCTCCTCAGTGCATATTATAAACCACTCGGACCATGCTATACTACCGTCAGACCATATTGTACACGCCCCTCAGACCATAAAATTACTCCCCTCAGAACATTGTGTACACACCCCTGCGATCATATGATACACCCTGAAGACCATACTATACACCTATCAGACCATACTATACACACACACACCCTCTCAGACCATATTATAGCCCCCTCAGATCATACTATACACCCCTCAGACCATATTATACACACCCATCAGATCATATACATACCCGTCAGACCATACTATATACCTACCATTTTATACACCTCCATCAGACCATACTATGTAATCACACACCTATTAGGCAAGTTTATACTATAAATTATTAATCCAAAGAATACCCACTCAGGCTATTGTACCCTCTCTGTCCATACTCTATCCAAATAAGGCAAAATATACCCTCTTAGGCCAAAGTATCTGCAATTCAGGCAAAGCTTATACCCTCTCAGCCGAACGTAAAACCACCTCAGGCAAAATTTTACCCTTTCAGGGCAACCTATACCCAAATCGGGCAAGATGATGCCTTCTCAGACCATCCTATTCACAAATCAGGCAAAATTATACCTTCTCAGGCCATAGTATTCTCATTGCAGGCAATACTTTACCCAAATCATCCAAGATATTACCCTCTTAGGCCATCCTATACCCATCTTGGACAGAAGTATACACACTCAGGCCATAGTACATGTATACTCATCGCAGGCAAGTAGACGCGAGCTTGATGAACTTGGATGGAGATAATATTGCCACTTTCTGCACTGCTTTCACAAAAAAAGGATTCTGGAAGGACCCTTCACAGTACCCGCCCATGTTTGTTTCATAAGTTCTAAAAAAAGAAAAAACAGTCAGTAAAAACTAAATAAATTGGACTTTTTCTCTCTTTACATTGTACCTTTCTTCACTGCTGTAAACAACCTGTTGCTAGAGCTTGTGCATGTGTTGCCAATGGTGTCCTGAAGATAAAGATAGAGCATACTTTCTGCATTTTGTACAGTGCTGTTGTGCTGGCTGACCAATCTGACTCTATTTCTAATATACATTTTTCTACTTTGAATTATTCGACCACTGATGATATTGGCATCTGTAGCTCACTAAATTTGCTTTGCAGACCACCTTTGCAAAGACTCAAGAGCAAGAACACCTAACAACTTTCTTAACTCTTGCTTGAAAAATCTTTCCAGTTCTTGCACTGTTGTTGGGGCAACCTCATACAGCGTGAAAAGCCATGACAATCGTCATAATATACAATGCTAGGTAGGCTCGCTATCTTTGAGATGCTTTTATTCTTACCACATCATCAAGTGGGTTCAGAACCCATCCAGCCAGTATATGTCATCATCAGGTCATGCATGTAACCTCTATTGGCAGGTTAATAGATGTCAGATCTCATCTTAGGTCTATAGGTATATCTTTCTGCTGCTTTCATAATCAGCTTTATGCTCAAGACAAATAAGTGTTAGATGCAAATCTTCATACCCACAAAGTAATCAGTTTCTCTATTTAAGCTTTTACTGCCATACTATACACCCTCATGTCATATCTCCTCAAGCTAGATTATACCCTTTCCGGCCATCTCCCATTTTTACATCCTAGGCAATATATGTATTATATTAAACTATATTGTTTAAGGGTGATATTACACTACTCCCATGGTCATTTATTGTCAACGCCATACATGTATTATTATGTCTTAAGACTGTGGTATACTGCCGAAGATCATTCTCTAAAACCATAGTATACTACTCGTAGACAATATTATGCCTCTTCATGCCATAATATACCATACCCGGACTAAAATATGCTATCTTATTCCATCAGGCAATATTTTACTGTCCAGACCATACATGTATACCATATTATAAAATAGTATTGGCATTCAAATGTGTTTGTTTTGACGGACGTCTGTATTGATGGGTTTGTTATAACACCAGAGGGTACATCAGGTACCCAATCTCAGAAAGGCTACAGACGTATAATGATAAGTGCCATTATCTCATGAATTACACGGAAATATATCAAAGATGCAATATTAAGATAATGGTTTTATTTTGGACAAAAATTTTATTTCTGGCCTAGGGCAAGCTGTGTTCTCTAATCTAGGCAGTGGAATGGTGTGGGCGGTGGTAATTCTTAAGATTACCCATAATAAAAAGTAAATTTTGATATTAATTATCTAATCCTCAGTCACAAATCATTGAAGTGAAGAAAAGTATACTTGGGCAATATATTACACAATATAAAATATATTCATACAGAAACTGTTCTCTTAAAGAATGTAATCTTCTCTGTGAAAAATACATGTGGTTTTCTCATGCAAAATGGCATCAGTTTGCCACACGCTGTCACATACCCTGACTATGAATCAGTCAGAGGTAGAATGACCATTACTTGCACATCATAAGCAAACAGACTGACTTCGCAGCTGATAACATTTTCTTGATTCTGATTTATCTTGTTCCAATTAATGTTAAGTGCTAAATTTTAATGCATAGTACCATAAGTCCTACTATGCATTTTAATTTGTATTATGCAAACTCTATTTCTTGTCTATGTATGTATTTTATACTTATCCCTCACACTCTTATGAAGCAAGAAAATAAAATATTCTTCTGATTCTGATGTTCTTTATAGCTTAAAATTCATTTATTCTTTTTCAGAATCCCTGCTACAACCAGCACTCGAAGAGTAAGTTTACAGGAACTAAAATATTAAGTATTTATCATTTTGTTTAATTATATATTGAGTATTATAATCAATGTGAATATATGTTGTTATAGATGAGGTTAATTCATTTGTCAAAAAAGTTTGCTTGTTTTTTTTTTGTTACATTGCAACGACACAATTATGGTTATGTTGACAACATCCAGCTTATTTTGATGGAGGAAGACCCCAGACTATTTTTTATAGTTGTTTTTTTTATAAAGTTATCTATTAGCATCATGGATGGTAGAGTTGATGGATGGTGTAAAGCATTGATTTTTTTCTACTTTTATTATTGATACACCAAGGTGCTATTTCATCAAAAGTCATAGTACCGATACATGTTTTTGGTTATCCACTTAATTATCTTATGTGCATTTAAATAAACCTCATAGGACATGAGTAAGACTTATAACCCTATAGAAATTTAGGAGTAGTGCACCTGTCCTAGAACTGATTATAAATTTATGGTCCTAAGACTTATTGAAGTGACCCTCAGAATTTGTTTTGCCTTGGTAATATATATAATTTTACATTTTGAATCACATCTTTGTTTAAATGAAAACTTTAACAAACGGCATTGTTGTATGTTATAGCTAAAAAGCTCTCAATAAAATATATATATACATAAAACATTGTTTTGTTTCTTAAATGGATATTTAGCCCAGATGTAATGTAAATTAATCAAGTGTCATTTTTATGTATATCGTTTTTATAGCTGTCATTTAAAATATTTTTTTATTATATTTTCATTTTATCAAACAAAAATGCAGCAAAAACACTCAAAATTGTGCCGTAATACACAGAAATAATAGTTATTAGCGACGCATTATGGAATGCTCACTGAAATTTGCACATGAGGAAAGTTTGTTTTGCGGACTTTTATAGGTTACACGACACAAAATAAATTTCTTCTCTATTACTATATAGTAAATGTGACAACTTTGGAAGCAATTCAACAGCGAAATCTTTTGTGTGTTGTTGTTTTGTGAGTGGGTGGGGTGGGGGTGGCGGGGAGCACAAAAGCTATATATGATGAGAGAGAGGGAGAGAGAGAAAGAGAGAGAGAGAGCAATTAAAGGGGCCTCTGAGAAGAAAAGTTTTGTGTTGCAAAGACCACTGAAAACATATCCAGTTATTTTTGCATGCTGTACCCGCACAATTTTAGTGAAATTATCAGTTCCGGTCTAAATGGATCCGTCCATTATTAAGCATTTAATCATGTTTTGTCAACCAGGACTTCCAACATTGATAAATGCTTGCTAAAATCATTTATTTTTATACTTTCCTAATTTGTTTTGCTATATTTGGGAGACATTTTGAATGTTCAATATTTCGATACGATTTATTAACAATAATTGCATGGTGGGCAAATATAAGCAATTATGCTTGTTTTTTAAGAAATATTAACGATTTCTGTAAGGTCCCCGAAAATCTAAAAAATAGCATTTCCAGTGCTGCCAGCCTGCAGGAATAATTTTATAGCATCTCTGAAGTGTTTGTGGTCAATTGATCCTGTTTTGGGACTCTTTATCGGAGGGTTTCAAATTCAATCCCTAGCCCCGTCACGACAAGTTTTCAAAATGATCTTATTAAAGATTCAGATGTTTAATTCATTTGCATAAGAGAAACGTTTAATACAACAAGAACGCATTTAAGATATGCTTGAATTGTTCTTGGTCAAGAGGTTAAGGTTAAAGACTTGGGATCAGATGGTTCCAAATGCAAACATTATACCTGTTATGACAAGTTTAACAAAAATCTCATTTACGATTTGGATGATCATTAAAAAACGTTTGAATCACACCAAGAAAGCATTTATAAAATCATTGAAGTGTTCTTGGTCAAAAGTTTAAGTTTATGGACTCGGGATCAGAGGGTTCTGGGTTCAAACCCTAGACTTGACATGAGATTTTATCCTTGTCAAGACTTTTATTACACGCACATCTTGCAAACTGAATATGTGCGTTCTAATTATTACGTCCTTACACCAAGATTTACTAGAAAGTAATATCCATCTAGGACATTAAGAGTATTTTTTGCAGTATTTCTTTTCTCTATTGAATGACAAAATACCTCTCAGCAACTTTTGTTAAGTTGTATTCTTAATGTCAGCTCAATGTCTAATTATAAACCACAGTAGCATATTCTTAGGTAATAGCATTGCTTGGTTACAACATAAGTTCCATCGGGATTAAGGACATAATAGATCGTTTTGTCTTTACTGTTTCTCTCATTTCACTTTTAATGTGAGAAGTAGGTTAAGTTTAGGATATATTAAACGTTGTTCTTTGTGTACATAATAATATGTTCCAGAAAAATACTATCTGAACAATAATCATTTGTGTAATGTGAGGCTGCTGCACAAGTTCAATTTCTGCTTGTACACTTTAGTTTCATTGTTGTTTATACTCATTTTGGCAACTTTTTTATACACATGTAACTTCGTGGAAAATCTATGAAATGGTGTCGGGCTTTGCTTTTATTTTGTTTTATACCATTCGATGGTCTCAGGAATAGGTCTATATATGGAATGCTCAATGAAATTTGCGCGTAGGGAAAGTTAATTTTGCGGACTTTCTAGGTTACACGACACTAAATGATTTTGTTCTTCACTCCTTAGTAAATGTTACAAATTTGGAAGCGATTTAACAGCAAACCTTTTCTTTTGGAATCCTAAAATTAAAGATTGATTGATTAAATGATCAGTACCGGTCTAAATGGAACCGTCCATTAATGAGCAAAGGAGTGCAGTTATTTGGCATTTTTTATAATTCTAAAATGTTTAAGCTTTGTTTTACTCCAAATTTCATAAGATTATTTTAATTATAGCAAATACTGTCACTAAACAAAAATATCTACGTTAAAATATCAACAACAACAGAAAACTGTCCGGGGTACTTCTTCCGGTGCACATTTACGCTTACCTTCCCTTCTAACCCTGATAAAATATGGGTCTTAATTCGGTAAACGGCGTTCTTTTTTTAAAATTTTTATGTCTGTAACTTTTATGAAGACATGGTTAAAACGAGAGATTTTGGGTTATTTCTTTTTTATATAAAAATGTTAACGTAAATGTACATAGACACTCTCTACGCCCTTACTTACGAAAGTAGATAGGAATGCTCGTCGGTACATCCTTCCACGTTTGGACTGCATGCTTACAAACTGATATTACCTATTAGCAACGAAACAATTCATAGCCAGAAAAAGTTTGCTCTGAACGGTCTATTGAGTATGCATGGTAAAATCCGACTTAAATTCAATGTAAAGATACATTAACGATTTCCATAAGGTCCCGCTAATCTAGAAAATAGCATTTCCAGTGCTTCCAGTGTGCAGGAATGCTTTTATAGCATCTCTGAAGCGTTTGTGGTCAAGAGTTTAAGACTCTGGATAGGAGGGTTTCAAATGCAATCCCTTGTCCCGTCACGATAAGATTTTAAAAGGATTTTTTTAAAGATTCAGATGTTTAATTCACTTGCATACGAGTTTCTCCTATTATATTGCCTGCCATGTTAACAAGTCCATTAATTATGCATGCAGGTTTGTGTGTGTGTGTTTTTTTTAGGAACCAAAAGAAATTAAAAAATATTGCAACATTCAGGGTCCTATTTGCTATTTATAGTATTTTACTGTATTTTTTACAATTGAAACCTACAAGGAACTAAGTTCTTTTTATGTCATGGACATTTTTTGATAAAGATAGTCCAGACTTTTCACTGACTTAAAATAAACTGGCAATGGTAATGGTGCTCAACTCTAAAACCTTGTATATTGTTTTTCATAGTTTTCAGTCTTTTTTATTCATTTAATTTTTTAAGTTAATTTCTGAAGTCAAAATACATTTAAAACCAGTTTTAATTTGTTTAAAAAATTCTGACCCTGAATAACTTATCAAGACGTTAATGAAAAGAATATGAAGAAATATATAATATATACATTCACAGGGTTTTATGGGATTATTTAGATTTCCTCTTAGCATCCATTTTGATATGGCTTATAACTGCTTTTAATTCATTTAATTCAGCTTCATTCATTTTGAAGAAGAATTTTCATGTAGCTAACCTGGGGTGCTATGGTGGTTCTACCCAGGTGTAAGTCTGGGGCCTTCCACCACTAATAGTTAACTGGACCATAATTATATCGGTGCATTGTAACAAAAACAATAAGGTTTTACTTTACATGTAAATAAGGTTGCCTTTGAAACCTACTATATTAGAAACGTAACTTAGAAGATTAATCATAACTTTCTTTCTAATAAAAATATTCAAGACTTTCTGGTTGGATAAAGATAAATGAAGTATATTACCAAACAGCATAAATTACACATCTGCCCCACTGGGAAAATGGTTAGGGTGAATACGCCCATATCTGAGGTCACTGGTTTAAAACCCATGCACTGCTATTATATATATTATATAAAGATTAAATATATAAGTTTTGTGTCGGTGCAATGTCACAAAAACAAAACAAAACAATCATACTAAGGTTGCCTTTGAAACCTACAATTTTATATATAAAGGGTTGTCAGTTGAAGAATATTGAGACAATCTGTTGAACAGGACCATAAATTGAAAATATTTTAATTTTAAAATTAATATCGAAAAGTACTAATTTTCCTTCTGCTGCCTAAGATTTGTGTTTTGTTAGATTACTTCCCTTTTAAATAAAGTGTATATTCCAGTATAAAGTCCATAATAGAAATTCCAAAATTGTGATTATGCAATTTGTTAACATGTTGACTATCTATACGCAACATACTGACAATAACTAGTTATTTCCGGAACGTGGAATGTTTTACTTTATGCAATATATTTCATTGCTAAGGACTAAAATTCCTAGGCGCAGCTTGAATTTGATTTTTTAATTTTATTTAGGACTAATTTTATTTTGGACTATTTCTGTTAAATCAAAATTTTCTAAATATTTTTTTCAATCAAGATGATTGCATGATTATTTTAGTTGCTTTTCTAATGTGACTATACTTTGAAACTTTTAAGGGGCATATAGATTTTAAAAAGGAAACTTAAATAACACCGATTTATTGAAAAATATCACTATCTCGATCAATCCATTTTATACATCTATAACAAACTACTATTCTTACATGTATTCATTACTTGCTTAACGTGATACAATATTTGAAAATAAGCCTTATATTTTAGAATGTGTATAAGTTTATCCTTAAACGAGTTTCAAAAGAGCAAACAAAAACCAAAAATGCATTATTACTATTCTATTTTATCACACACACACACACACACACACACACACATATATTCTGCAGTCTGATCCTCTTCAAACTTAAAAAACTGGAAAAAAATAAAAAATAGATGTACTTACTTATTGAAGATTTATGAGCAATATATGTAGAAACAATAAAAATATTATTAAAATATTGTGCTTATTATACTCATGATTACAGATTTAAAAGTACAATGGAAGGCAAAAATTTAAATGTCACAAAAAAGGTTTAAGGTAATAAAAAAACATTACATGAAAGATCCAAACATCCTTAAAGTGTAAATATAAGAATTAGTTATTATAAAAAATCAAAGACCTTATCTACAAAATGCAACAGTCACTTTCATCCTATAATCAGTAAACAAACAATATTTGACAGCTGGCTTAATTTCAAACTTCGGAAACAACTTTTGGCTCCTTAAACCATGTTTTCCTACTTCGAAACGCATCAGTCTATGAAAATGAATAACAGGAAAAGTTCAATAGTATCACCATCTTCAGGTCAAGCAACATAATACTGTCCTAATAACTGCTTTCTGCATCCAGGCACAGCTTCTGAAACAGGAAAAAGCAACATGAATTTCTATCACTATTTTCAAAATGACAGACATTAGTTAATTCCTCTGAAAGACATTTTCATATACTTTACATAAGAAATATTAAGAATTATATATTAAGAAGATTATTGTAAGAAATATTAAGATATATAACAATAAAGTTAATAGACAAACATCAATTATTAATATAGTCTGTAAAGTATACTTGGCCACAATATTATTGGATGATGTAGGTGCTATGTAGTAAAACAGTAAAAATAAATTTGATCCACATTGTTCAATGAACAAATTGCTAAAACATTATGGAACTCCCTTCGACAAATATCTTTAGCTTGTTTATTGTTAGAATGATTTGGCATCATTGATAGTTTAAACATACTGAAGGAAGTTCCAGGCAGTTTATAAGCTTGTACTAAAAGTTGTATTGGCACAACTTTTTGTTTCATAATTATTATTAATAATGTAACATTATATTTTGTTTTTGACATTGAGGCATGTCTTTTTTGTGTGTGTTTATTGTTGAAATAGATAAGCTTAAATAAGATTTTAAAAATACATACATATTTAAAAAAAATTAGAATGGCCACACCTGCACATGAGATGTTTGTACATACTCCTTACATCTATTGCTATACATCTTATGCTTCAGTAACCAAACAAAAAAATCCAAATGACTTTTTTTGATAAATCATGCTTTTGTAAAAATTCCCTAGAAAAGAGGTAAGATGTTATTACATCTATTAGATGTAAGCAAACAGTTGAATACCACTTTTTGTAGTCTTGCTTAATTAACCAACTTATACTGTGGAGCCTTGCTGGTCCTTGCTTAATTCAGGTCTGCACAGTCTAGTAAAAATGTCATTGGAACAACAATTTCTTTTTATCAGTTAAAGCAATGGAGCTATTCTCCTATCTTATTTATATCTTCGTTCAAGGTATGATATTGAACCCAGAATCATCTAAAAGGTGGTCTCTCACACTTTGCCTCTATATAGGTAACAATGGCGCACTTGTATTTGTTGGTGCTTATTTCTATTGACAATGTTTATCTTGATTTGTTTTTTGTTACATCGCACCGACACAATTATGGTCCTACTGGCTAATTATTGGTGGAAGAGACCGCAGGTTAGCTGGAAATCTCCTCTCATTAAAGTTCTCACCCCAATCTGGACTCGAACCCATGCACTCAGCTACTGGCACCGTAAAATTAATATTTTCTTACATGCAATAAAGAATCTCATGATTGATATTTTGATATGGTATACTGGAAGTGCTCGCTACGACCAGTATTTGATCCTTTGTAGTGAAGGCACAGAGCAGGTATCGAATATTACATGCAAGCTGTTATTTATCAATTTTACATAAATATTACGACTGAGGCATTACTTGGGTCATTGTTATTATTGAACAATTTACTTGGCCAAAAGCTTGTTTTATCCATTCCTTTATGTTCATGTGGTGGAAAGCATGAGAACTTTTAATTCTAAATAAAGCTAACTATGATGTGTATACATAAGGGTTCCCTAAATGAAAAACGTGTTTTGTGCCACACAGTAACAAGTCTAGACCATTAGTACAAATGTAACATGTTTAACATATCCATAATTTTTCTTGTTTTTTTTGTTGAAAGCTACTTTTTAGCATCAAACTGTCAAATATCCTCTTTACAAATTACAATGAATCTTAACAAGACAGTTTAATAATAGCTCAATGAATCAATGTACCATTTGTCCAAATATTGGGCAGCATCCTCACAGTGGAGACAGACATCAGTGAACCATTCCATGCAGAACCACATCACAGATGAACAACATACAACATACAAGGGGTTGTCTGTAAAATAAAGTGCACAGATTACACATATATCTATTAATCCCTTAATACTTAATACTCCTCAGCCTGGGTTCAAACCCCAGTCAGGCCAAAAACTTGAATATGAGGTCTTTCAGCTGATCATGACAGCTCTACCTAGATATATCTGGATGCTACTTCCAAATATAATAAAAACTAGTTACACAATTACATTTGCTTTGTGTTAAAGCTTTTTTTGAAAACCAGAGTAGATGCATACTAGGAAATTATTGGTTTCTACTACAGATAAAATACTTCACACCGCACTAAGTTAATCTCTTATGCTACATTCGTAATATGTTCCGGCTTAAAACTACATGGAAACATTTAACTAGCCATATTGCTATAAACTCAGCAGCAAAATGTGTAGATCCTGATCAGACAGTTCTTAGCACGAGCCCACTGATCTGGATCCACATTATTTACCTAATCCTGATCAAAATGTATAATCAGCAGATTAAGAATTAATACCTGAACTTTATTTGTAAAATGCATCAATTGATGTTTTAACTTGAAAATATACAGATACAGTTATCTAAAAATGGATAAAGGTAATCTATTGAAAACATCCTTACCTATTATTTATTGTGTTAATTCACCTGACCTGATGTCCTCTCATAGTGTGAGGAAACCATGTTTAATCTTATATTTCAATCCTACACAAACTTAACCCATATTAACTGTAATTGTGTTAACATCCATGCTGAATTCTTAGTTTCTTTTGGCTTACACATGTATATATTACTTATAACAGACTAAGAGACAAATCATGCAGATCCTGTTCAAACTGCAGCCAAAAAGGAGCTGGCTGATTTTAAATCTTCACTATTTGCCCAAACCTTTACAAATATAATGAAAAAGAGTTAACCCATTAATTCTATGTTAACTTCTAACATTTACATATTACTAGAGACTGTATCAAATAATACTAACTCAGATCTGATCATTTAACCTTTCACCTATTTCCTAAACCTAATAGTGTAAAGGGACCTTATCACTCCATGATTTAGCACCATCCTTTCTTGTATTTTAAGCACTTCCAATACATAACCCAGTTCATTTTGTTAATTAAACACTCATATAAGTTAATTTCTTACATTACACGCACAGATGCCTAGACATTACTAGAAGCTGTTGCAAATAATGCAGATCCTGATTATACAGCTTCCAATGAAATCTGGCTTATCATGATCTACACTTTTTGCCTAAGCCTGATCAATTTATGTTAAGCAGGCTAAGAGTTAATGACATTTTTATGAACCATTTATACATTTCAAAAATCGTTAATGTATTATTGAAATAATTATTGAAACTAACTGGCTATTGGCTATCGATTCTTTAGAAAGTTCCTTTTAAGATCACTCATGATTCATAAGAGTGTTTTTGTTAGAACCCAATTAGAACCTATTTTGTGTGTGTGTGTGATCTATCCTAAGCTTCTTCATCCAAAATACATAGCACTTTTATCCCTAACCAAAAAAGCAGAGTCCAAATCTTTCCATGATTTACCACTTTTCTTACTAAGTATATAGCATTCAATATTTAATCTTTAACATGCTACATTTATTATTATGCCATATTTACTTACAGCTCAATTTAGTGGGAAACAAATCCTATACATATCGATGGAGTCTAAGCTGCAAATAGTGTAGATCCTTATCAGAAAACTCCCAGAGGGAGTTGGCTGATCTGGATCTGCATTATTTGCCTAAGCCTGGAATTTCAGCAAACCACAAATGAAAGATACTGTATGAATCAGTTCCCCTCAAATGACTTTATACCCTTCTGATTAACAGTACCTAGCCTTCGATACTTTACCTCAACTTCCCCTCACATGTTTAGCCTGCTGGCTGTACAGCAGTTACCCAGGGTGTGGCACGAGGAGCCACATGTGAGAGATTTAGGAAACCTGAATGAGAATCATTATTGCCTACCTATACTCATAAGAGAATGCAGCTAATAGACAACAAATCCATTTTCCCAACAGAGATCCCTTTACACCCCAAAAATGTATAACTTGGCCACTGAAACTCGGTGGTTCTGCTTAGCAAGATTTATGACAAATCTCATGCATAATGTACTTAAGCCACCTACATGAAGTTGGCCAGCAGAGCATTAGTGGTTCTTTGTACAAAGATATTGTGGATAGTAAGACCTGACCTTTTCACTCAAACTAAATCCTTTACTACAATAACCCCTTCACAATAGTCCCCCTTCTACGACATTCACTGCAAAATAGCCTTATACTTCTTGTCATTTAGATTCCTGTCCAAAATCAACAATCTCAACATCTTTACATCCCCCACCTACTCCTCACATGCCATTTGTTGCCTCCACATTTCATTACTTCACCCTCACTTGATAACCTCTGCTTCAAGTGATCTACCCAATGGATAATTTTCATGCTTAACCTCTCCAACTAATTCATACCCTTCAGAGAATCTCTCACACACTACATTTCATAACTTCCCTTTCTCCTTACTAACAAATTAAGTTGGCACTTATGATTTATTACTTTTAGTCTACAATTGCTTGCATTATGAAACTTAAAACCCTTTAACAAATAGAGGGAATAAAATCTTAAAGGCTAAACTAAACCTAAATTGAAGTCCTAAATATCCTAAATGTTTCCCTCTTTGCTAAATATCCCTAACCTAAAGAATGTACCCCATGAAGTAGGAAACCACTCAAGCAAAGCCCTAAGCCTATATCCTAATAAAGTACCCTACACCTAATTCACCATGTCAACAGGCATATCAGCCTCACAAATGAATGCTGTGCGCACAGTCTATTTACCTTACTCTTACTTCGCA
Organism: Sinonovacula constricta; assembly: GCA_007844125.1. Classification (NCBI taxonomy): domain Eukaryota; kingdom Metazoa; phylum Mollusca; class Bivalvia; order Cardiida; family Solecurtidae; genus Sinonovacula; species Sinonovacula constricta. Next base: position 26,374,370 of record CM017571.1, read on the forward strand.
AAGGCATGCCGTCGGCGCGATCTTGCCAGCATTACTTAACCCTAAATTAACGCATTCTTTGGCCCTAAGATGATGAAAGGCAAGCAAGATATAAATCGGAAAATTCAAATGCGAGGCTTCAGTCCTGTGACACAGTTATGAACAAAAAATTTCATGCTTGAGCAGGAAAACCCCTAAATGATGCAAGCAACCACATACCCAAGGTAATTGCACATTAGTGACATATTTGCTAGCTTAGAGGCAAAGCCGATACAAAAAGCCATTTGAATGGCAGTAAATGCATGAGAGCCACTGATGAATCTGAATTAATTGGAAAAGTTAAACATTGAAAAGATGAAATAATGAAATGAGAATTCAACAAAAGGCATATTTGTTGCAGAAAAAGTCAGAAAAAAGTTCAGATTGTAGCTTTTGGACAGGAAACTAAATGACTTAATGTACTTAGCCATACTTTAGTGAGATTTAAATACAGGGCAACTAAGTTATAAGAGCACATGTAAAGCTTGAGACTGAGGTTGATATGAAAAAAATACAACATTGCACTATCCATGGTCAACATCTTAGATTGTGCCATCTAGGGTCCTCATCCGGTCATCGTTGATAAGCAATCCACAACCTTCCCCTGACTTCCCTTTGTGACACCTTCACTAGACAGTCTTCCTTCAAAGGCCAGATTCACTCCAAGTCAACAGCAACCTATAACCTAACTTGACACACGGACAAGGCAGAAGCCTCACATCTGCCTAAATGAATCTGCCAAACAGCCTTGCAGCCCCCGCAGACCCACAAGTGAGTATTACGTGCAAAAAAATGATGTTAATACCAGCACTTAAAATTAAATTGTGAATGTGTGTGAATGCAAATTAAATGGGGTGCAACACCCAAATGCAGACATTGGAAAGATGCAAAACATGTGTTGGCAGAAGATGGAACAGACTAAATGAACTTGATGCAAATGGACAGTAAAAATGAGGAAAACATTAATGAGAAGTGGCTTCAGTTAACAGAACATGAAAACTGTAACCTTCCTAAATCTGAGGCTTGATGAAACCCTTAAAGCTGCTAACCAAGAGATCATCAAAATACACAGGAAGATGCCAGATCAGAATTTAAGCCCCTCCAGTAGGTCAGGATCCAGAAGTTTCTTGCTCCTTACACATTCCAGGCTGAAACAGAAAGAAAAATAAAATAATTATTGGTGTTATAAGAAATTATGCATCTACAATTTACTTTCATATTTTACAAGAGCTCCACAGAAACATTTGTATATGGCTTAAATTTATTTATGCACAATTGGTTTTGTTTGCATGGTGAGGTTCTTTTGTTGTACATTATGACTTCATGAATATGTGTAGTGTACTTTAATCATTTTAACATGCTTAACTTTCAGGAACTTGCTAGTTTGAGGTAGAGCAAGTATCCAACATAGGTCTGAACTGATCTGAAAGTTGGGGTTATGGGTTCAAATCCCCAAATGGATCCATACTTGAGTAAGTCTTTGTATGCATAAAATATCCATAAATAACATTTTTCTTTAAAGTATTATTCTGATTCTGACATTGAAGACCATGATGGAACATAATACACTTAGAGTTACAATTTCCAAAACATTTTTAATCTGCTAATAACAAGCATAATCCTTTAGTTGGTTTGGACTTTACTCCATTTTTTTCATATAAGTTATTTATGATTAAATATTGTTCTATGTTGAATACAATGCAGAAGAGGTAAAATTAAAAAAAAAAAACTTTTCAAAGAAGGTGTTTGGGTCAAAACTGATGTTCTTGGTTTAAAATTGAAGACACAATTTATATATCTATATAACAAGTAGAATGCATGCAGAAATCAAATACTAATTGATGTGTTTGAGGAGCCAGCATGTGACGTTTGTATTAACCCTTCTATTGCTATGTTTATTTGCTCATAACATACCAGTACATAAGTCTCGGTCATCTTACACAAACATGCAAAGATTCCTTGACTTTTGTTAGAGACTCAACAGCAAAAACTGTAGATCCTGATCAGCCAACCCCAATTCCATATATAGTAACTTTAAGTCATCTTCTTACACAACCAGGCAAAGATTTATTGATTTTGATTAGAGACTCAGCAGCAAATAATGCAGATCAGACTGCCCCAATCCCATATATTAATGGTGATAACCTACAGTTCAGACCAAAAAATGCCCTTTATTTATATCCTTCAACTGTCTGAAAATTGAACCATAACGTCACAATCGTCATTTCAAAAATGTATTTCCTATCTGAGCCACGCAGCACAGTTAGCTTTTTTTTAAACTAAGAAAGTTTAAGCTCATCCATGTATCCACTGTGACGTCAATGTCTATTGTTAGCAGGAATCCCAAGCGTTCTAAAATTGAGATACTGTTAAAAATTATTAAAAGCTTAGACTTGTGTTGTTGTTGTTTTTCTGCAGAAATTATGTACAAATATCCCAAAATCGATGTCAGACATTGTTACATGTATTAGATAGGCCAACTGATGGATACCACATATAAGCCATATTCTTAAACTAACGTGCATTTCGATTATTAGGTTTAGTTAGATAGAGAATCGGCAGCAAATAGAGTAGATCCTGATCAGACAACTCCCAGCAGAAAAATATTTACAACTAAATTATCATGGACCGACAGGTTTTAATGATAGTAAGCAGATTTTTAACTGTAAACACAAAGATAATAATTTGCCTAAGCCATAGCCTATCAGAAGGTGATATGCAGGTTATGGGTTAGAAAACAAGAATACGAAAGTGATCTATGTCACAGGGATAAGTAGAGTATCTGAACATATATATCTATAGTTAATATAATAGATATATATGTTCAAAAACTCTACTTATCCCTGTGATCTATGTGACGTCACGAGGATGCAAATCTGTTTAATTAATAGGTTTATAGGTCACTAAGGACTGGCTTGGCTGTAAGAAAATAACGTTAAATTGACTTACCAGCTCAGAATGTGTGAAAGGCTCTACATCATGTCAACGAAGAACAGCCTGATCTTCTATCGACAGCAGGACGGGAAGAGATGTCATTGTGTACTTTACAGCACACCCGGCAGCCTCTGTAAAACAAGAAACAAAAAAATCTTTGATACAAGAGATGTGATACAAATGAGTGTAAGACGAAAACGCACTCAGTCACTGTGATGATGAATCAAGTTATCAACTCATTTATTTAAAAGGGACGCGACTAGTAAAACATTTCTTAATCTGGTTTAAAAAAGTTATTTCCCTTATTTTCGGATCTTTTTACAATTCAAGGTTGCATGCTTGTTATTAATACATTAACGTCGTACTATTTCAACATCTGGTATTGGAAATTTGTCAGTTAACTTTAGAGGACAAAAATAAAAACAGTTTTGCAACGAGAAAAAAATATCGGCTATGAAAATAATGAAGACGTTTTACGAGCAAAAATATTATTTTTTATGAATGCAGCACCATGTTGCCTACATGACGTTCGCGCAAAAAACAACACACACTAAAAAAACAAAAAACAACAACAAAGACCACATAAATGTGGAAAAATGACAAGGTGACCAGATAAAATAATATGATATATTTATTTAAGCAGTGTGTTCATTACTTGCTCCTGGAATTTTAAAGGACATATTATATTTTCTTTTCTGATTTAAAACAACAACCTTTAAAATAAGCTAGAACAAATATGTGTGCATGTACAATGCACGATGTAATTAGAAAGCACAGTTTAGACCGACATGTTAAACTTTTACGACAATTTTTAAATGTTTCAAGGCTTCATACTTGAACTGCAGATTGCAGTTTTAAATTCTCATTTCTTTCACTGATAATGTTTACAACATATGAAAATTGGTTTCAGAATTTTCCTTAAAACACTGTCAAAAATGTATTGTTTTACTTACCTGAATAACAAAGACTGCCTGCCAGGACCGTTTTGTGTAACCCTTGGTGATTACACGGCCAATAACCAGCTACCTTCTTCTCCCCCATCCTGCTTATACTCCGCACCCGACGAAAGTCAGAGCGAGAATGACAAAATTCAAAATTTGCGCAGGAACATTCGTAATTTTCCGACATTCGATAACATGACCGAACGCTTTGTTAACGAATGGCGAAAACGCACGAACATACACTCGACAAATTACGGGCCACAGGTGAGAGTGAAAACCATTCAGCTGGCGGTGATAGCTTACCTCACGTGCAAAGCATGGAGTATTATGTTGAGTGACTGACACGTCTTTTTGTTTGCTTGGTTGGCCCCGAGGTGATATTTTATGCTTTAGTTGTGTTGACTTTCACACTTTCCGAGTCGGCACTAAAGGTGAGGTATATGCTATTGATACAAATCACACTTTTTTAAAAATACGCCGGCAGCTCTAGATCAGAGTGTTGAATAGATCTACATTTGTTTGGTTCGCACAAGTTGTTTGTGTTGCTTTTTTTCAGCATATTAACATGGGAACAGTTATTTATCCATGTTATTAGAATCTCAGAATAGGTTTAACCAACTTTGCTATACCTTAAATACGCATTTCTTTTCCGACTTATATAATATATGATAATTGATTAAAAACATATAAACTAAAAGTTTAGTCAATAAGGAACATAGTTCGCATATTATTACCATATTGGGATATAAAATTACAAATACTGATATTTTATAATTTAAATTTCACAAGAAATCACCGACAATGTAACATTCGGCGGGATATTTGTCGTTTCTGAGAGTATTTTTGTTGCTTACTCATGCAACCTTGTGGCATAGGGGCGTTTTTTATTTCAAAAAAAGGCATATTTTTCGTCCACACTATATGCTTATTGAATTTTCTGGTACATTCCATTTGTAATACGGGGGCTTACATGTAGCTATGCACGATATGATGTGTGCGCATGGCCGCTAGGAGGGTCCGGCATGCTCCCAAAAATTGTGTAAGTGTGTGTATGCGCGCGCGCGCGTGCATGCGTGCGTGTGTGTGTGTGTGGATTCTATATCGCACGTAGTGGCGTCTAGGGGAGGTTTCGGTATTAAGATATAAATGGATTCTAAGAAATGCTAAAGACATTTAAATTTTAAAACAATAAACATACTTAATTATAACTATCTTCTTAATTTCTAACAAAGAAGCTGCTCACAAAACACAAGCCCACTGATCTGGATCCATCTTATTTTCCTAATCCTGATCAAAATGTGTAATCAGCAGGTTGAGAATTAATACCTTAACAATATTTGTAAAATGCATCTTATGAGGTTTTAACTTGGAAATATAATACATTATCTTACACACGGTAAAGGTAATCTATTGAAAATATTCATGCCTATTATTTATAGTGTTAAACCACCTGACCTGATGTCTCCTCATAGTGTGAGAAAACCATGTTTAATCTGAGATTTCAATCATACACAAACTTAACCCATACTTACTCTTAGTGTGTTAAAACACCATGCTGAATTCTTGTTTATTTTGGCTTATACATGTATAACTAGACTAAGAGACAAATCATGCAGATCCTGATCAAGCAGCTGCCAACAGGGAGCTGGCTGATTTGGATCATCACTATTTGCCCAAATCTTAACACAAATGTAATTAAAAGGATAAGATTTAATAACCCATTAATTCAAAGTTAACATCTTACATTAACATATTACTAGAGACTGAATAAAATAATGCAGATTCTGATCAGATCATCAGTTAACCTTTTACCTATTTCCTACACCTAATAGTCTAATGGGACCTTATCACTCTATGATTTAGCACTATTCTTTCTTGCATTTAGAGCACTTTCAATACATAACCCTTATCATTTTGTTAATAAAACACTCATATAGGTTAATTTCTTACATTACATGCAAAGATGCCTAGACGTTTTTAGAGACTGTAGCAATTGGTGCAGATCCTGATTAGACAGCTTCAACTGGGGTCTTGTTCTATTATTTTTGCCCAATCCTGATCAGTTTATAAAGAGCAAGCTAAAAGTTAGACATTTTTATGAACCATTATTTCAAAAAATCATTAATGTCATCTTTTCTGTACATTAATTTTATCTTTTGACCAATATAAAACAACTGACTGCAGTCTTAACAAGTCTTTTGAGAAAAAGTAAATAACTTTATTATTGAAACTAACTGGCTATTGATTTAATAGAAAATTCCATTGAAGATCAATCATGATTCACAAGATTATATACCTGCAAAATTTAACTGTTTTGTTAAAGCCCCAGTACATATTTTTCGTGATCTATCCAAAGCTTTTTAATCCAAAATACATAGCCCCAATATCCCTAAAAAAGGCTGGAGACCAAATCATTTACCACTTTCCTTACTTATTATTTAGCATTCAATATTTAATCTTTAACATGCTACATTAAATATACCCAATATTTACTTACAGCTCAAATTAGGGGGAAACAAATCCTATACATATTGATGGAGTCTAAGCTGCAAATAGTGTAGATCCTTATCAGAAGACTCCCAGAGGGAGCTGGCTGATCTGGATCTGCATTATTTGCCTAAGCCTGGTAATTATTCTTAACACAACTCTAATTTCAGCAAACCACAAATGAAAGATACTGTATGAATCAGTTCCCCTTACATGACTTTATACCCTTCTGATTTACAGTATCTAGCCTTCAATACTTTACCTCAACTTCCCCTCACATGTTTAGCCTGCTGGCTGAACAGCAGTTACCCAGGGTGTGGCAAGAGGAGCCACATGTGAGAGATTTAGGAAACCTGAATGAGAATCATTATTGCCTACAAAGGAGATTACAGCAAATAGACAACAAATCCATTTTCCAAATACAGAGATCCCTTACACCCCAAAAATGTATAACTTGGCCAGTGAAACTCGGTGGTTCTAGCAAGATTTATGACAAATCTCGTACATAACGTACTTAAGCCACCTACATGAAGTTGACCAGCAGAGCGTTAGTGGTTCTTCGTACAAAGATATCGTGGATAGCCTGATGACGGGATTACCCGAGGGGTTCCGATTGCAGCTTCGCGTCAAAATCAGAGCGAATGCTGGTACCGGAACTGTGATGAATTCTGGGTCTTTTTTTCAGGCGCCATATTCAATACGAAGAAGCTAGATCTACAACTAAACTAATCAATCAGAAGCCACACAGTCTTGGCTTGCAGCCAAACCAAAATCATGAAAAGGACATCACTTTCTTTACATTTAGTAAGTTTATTGCTATTTTTCTCAAAATATAGGCGTAGGCTTCAAAAGAAAAACAAAATTCAATTTTAATAGTTACCTGAACAGAGCTTTCGAAATGTTGTTTATTGATGTCCTGGTCCTCCATCGGTGTGAAAAGTGAACCATAACCCACAATCGTAATTACAGAAAAGTATTTCCTATCTGAGCCACGCTGGACAGTTAGCTATTTTTAAACTGGGTGGACATCGTGACCTCATCCATGTCATCTGAACGATGTTGTCCACTTTTTAGCAGGAATTTTAATTGTTATCATCTATAGATTTGAAATGAATGAACATTTTAGACTTTATCAATGAGTTTTATTTGAAATTGGTTTATTTATATAAGTCTAAGCTTAGACTTAAGTATTTTTTTTCTGCAGAAATTACCCCAAATACACCAAACAGAGGTCAGATATTGTTACATATATTTGACAAAGGCAAACTTTTGGATACCACCTTCAAGGTCGGGATGTACAGTTTCTCCTATTTGCTAAATATTCAATGAATTGACCTGCTGAGAATGTTTAAAACTTTTTTATCATTCTTCGCAGTTATTCTTCGTTTAAAGCCTATGCTGTCAAGATTCTGTCATCATCACACCTTCAACTGGACTGTGAAATAAGTGTCCATTTACTGACTGTTCCCCAAAATCAATTACAAAACATAAAAAAAACAATAGTAATAAACCTTAATTTGGCTTTGTTTTAATCAACCAGTTGACAGTCTGGAAAAGAATTGTTTTCCCGTAATGGTACATGACCTGAACTGCCTTCAGATGCAGACAGGACGTGTTATGGGATCACCGGGGAGGCAGGCGGTTGTGCTGCGTCCAAATGTTTGTGCGTAGCATAACTCCAACACTATCAAAACTATTGACTTGAAGCTTCATATGTGGATATATCTCATTGAGACAGAGTGCAATGCATAAGAACCACCACTCTGCACTTCATTATGTTGGAGTTATTGCCCTTAGTTAATTTTCTTGTCCGAAGCTTAACTCCTACATTGTCAAAGCTATCGATTTGAGACTAAATACATAGATAGGTCTTACTGAAACGAAGTGCAGTGCACAGGAACCATATTTCTGTACTTCCTGATTTTGGAGTAATGCCCCTTTATTTAATATTCTTGTCCTACATTATCAAAGCTATCAACTTGAAACTTCCTAGGTGGATAAATCTCATTTACGCAGACTGAATGCACAAGGAACATCACCCTGCACTTCATGATATTGGAGTTATTGCCCTTTGTTAATTTTATTGTCAGGCGCATAATTCCTATATTATCAAAGCTATTAACTTGATTCTTGATACATAGATAGGTCTTATTGAGACAAAGTGCAATGCACAGGAACTGTAACTCTGTTCTTCATGATTTTTGGAGTTATGCCCCATAGTTTAATTTTCTTGGCCTGAGAATAACTCCTATGTTGTCACATCTATTGATTTGACACTTCGCAGGTGGATAGATCTCATTTAGACAAAGTGCAGTGCATAAAGTCCATCACTTAATGATTTTAGAGATATTACTCTTAGTTTTTCATACTTGATGTTTGTCTGGTTCAGACATTCTACATTATCAATGATAATGACTTGAAACTTAGATAGATGTTATTAAAAAAATGCAGTGCACAAGAACCACCACTCTGCTCTTCTTATATTTGAGTTACGCCCCTTTCTACACAAATGCCATTAATCTCATGTAAATTTTTGTATATATGATGGTTAACCCATTTGACTTTTTATCAATTACCCAGAGTGTAGTCCAGAATCATCTTAGAGTTCATTGCAAAACAGTGCATAGCAGTTTGGCAAATTAAATATTTTTGGTTATTCTACTTTAATTTCAGTTTTTCTTGCAATTACCCAAAGTGCAGTCCAAAACTTTGTCATACTGCATTGCACAAGAATGCACAGCATTTTGTTTCAAATTGCTGTATTGATGGGCGTATTTTGCTCCACCTTGCGGTGCTCGTGTTCTATTTTATACCAGAGTTGTACCGGTCTAATACCGGAGAAGTATTTGAAGTGTGCCCCAAAAGGTTATCTGCTGCCTAAGCTAAGCTCAATTTTAGCATGGTTTAGAGCGACTTAATAAATAAAATTGAGCCATTCTGCTGTATAAAAATGATAAATGCTTCTTTTATTCTGAGACAGTATACAATCGTTAAAAAACACCTAAATGTTCATTCTTTCCCAATAACCTTCATGGCGATCATTGCTTAAAATAGATATGAATGTTTGAGCGGACTACTTGGATGACAATATAACATGCTCTCAAAAGAAAATTTTCACTTGGTTTTCCTAATTTAAAAGTTGCTGTTTCTGCTGTGTGGCTCGGATAGAAAATACCTGTTTGCAATGACAAGTAGGGAATTATGCTTAACTGTACACATAGATAAAGTGCATGAATGAACAGAATTTTGCAGGTAACAATGACTTCATTTCTGTTTTGAGAAATTGAGGTTTGTTCCAAACTGTGGTATACGGCCCTTACTAGTTAAATTAGCCGAAATGCATGTCCACAGCAAATTTCGGGTAGCATATGGCTGGGATGGACTGTGCATTTTCCGCATATTTGCAGTGTTAATTTTAGAATTTTGAGCAGGTTTCAGATCTATGGGTCCCAAAGCAAAATTATGGGTCCCAATGGACACTTTCAGCAAAATGATTGTACAAATAACAGCAATGTACTGTATTTCAAACTTTTTATTTCTCATCTCAATAAATCTCTCTAAATACATTGAAACTTCACCTTTAAGGCTTACTCTTAATAAGTACCAGTTCAGAGTACTTCTACTTCAATGGAGCTCCTAGAGCCTCCAATCTTTGAAGGATTTCCATAACTGGATAGGCTCTTCAAAGTTTATTTTACCACTGCAGAGCTTCACTTGCATAAGATTGTGCTGAGTGTCAACCAACAGCCTGCACCTAGACTTGGTAAGAATTCTATCCTGGGCTGAAAACCCCTCTCACAGCCAGCAGTGTGCACTGCGGATGTCAGAGCCAGGGCTGCAAGATCAATCATATAAGGGAAAGCCTCTTTAGGATGGGTTAGGCTACCATTTTAATTGGATTTTTTAGTGACTTAGTCTTTATTTTGTAAGCTTGTGGCGAGTCTGTATTTTGTAAGCTTGGTGATCACCTGTTGTCCGTCAACATTATAAAATGACATCTCACAGACACGACGCACATCTGCTCCGCCCACTTTGAGTCTGATGTCATGGCATGTTATATTTTTATTCTTTATATTTTGTTTTTAATCATATGACTAGGTTTTATCTTAATATATAATTAATTTACGTTTATTTTCCTGCTTCATAAGCTAAATAAAAAATCAACACATTTATAGCAGTTGTCAGAAAACCTTGTTCTGTTTTTGGTTTTCATTGTGATAAGCAGTAACTGTAACAGATTAAAATGATTGGTTATATATACACAATTTATGAACATAAATTAATTTATGTATTTTTAAATCGTTCTCTTTGTCAAGTACATATTACATGTACATTATGTAAATGTGGGAACCAATCAGATCAAGGTCTCAGACCACATGTTTCATGTGTCCAATCAGAATCGAGATACAGATCACATGATCCAGTCATCCAATGGGTTCAATTTGACGCCATTCTTCTAAGCGTCAGACCTTTGGAAGCCAAGTTTAATTTTTTATTCAATTTACGTTTTATTTCTATCAGTATTGTGTTAAAATCATCAAAATTTATGGTTAAACAATTTTACACATTACATTTTTCAAGTTACAAGGATAGTGACGGTGCCACGGAGGGATATACATGTGAAATTTAGTGTTTTACAACGGGACTTTCAACATTGGTTACTTAAATCCAACATGGCGGTACTGATTCAACTGTTTGGACACTCTTTTGTCTCTCGCTTAAAAATGTTTATACCAATAGACGAGAAGTTGAACTACAACCTAAATTTACATCAACCATCGCTGGTTCAATACACAGGTTTTAACGGCGCCAACATCTCCAAATTAGGCAGAAATTTGGAAGCTATCGAGGACTTCAATCCGCACATCGTTATTCTCATCTTAGGTACAAACGACCTATATGACGTCACCAATTCGCCACAATCGGTAGCACACCAACTAATATGCTGGTTGATAACATTTTGTTTTCATTCAGAGTACAAAAGGCAATTGTCTGCCCTATACTTCACTGCATTGAACCAACAGTTCACATTAGATGGCCTGTGCACGTCCCATTATTTAATACAAGAGTGGATGAAACAAACGTACTGCTCGAACAGTATTGTGCAAGCCGCCCTCACTGTGCAAGTGTACATAAAAGCTTTGCCCACGTTTTACTTTAATAGCTTAAATTTATACATACAGATTTTCGTCGTGATTTAATTTACCGGCTTTGTACTGTGATAACATTTCCAGGCTTTGTACCTGAGAATAAATTTACAGGCTTTACATCGGAGATTAATATTCAGGCTTTAGACCGATGTTTACAGTTCCAGGCTTCGTACTTGGGATTTGCTTTCCAGGTTTTGTACCGGAGCTTCAATTTCCAGGCTTTGAACCTGTTGACTAAAATTTCGGGCTTAGTACCTGAAATTTATTTTCCAGGCTTTGTACCTGAGATTTACTCCAGTCTTTATACCTGAGGTCTAATTTCCGGGCTTCGTACCTGAGATCAAATTTTTGGTATGGTATGTTGGGTATCCAGCTTGAATTTCCAGTCTGGTACCCTCTTCGGTTTTTAAGTACTAAGTTTAAAGTAATGATTAATACTTTGGAGCTATTTCCATATGAAGGGTATGGTACAGTTACGTTCTCATAAAATACTTTACAACATGAAAGTCACTTATGTACTTTCGCTTTTTCAGATGAATAGGAGAAGCGACTGGCAGCAACAGCCACTCAGTGTGACTGCCCAGCATGCGAGTCTTCTGCTCCCAGTCCCAAGCAGCGAGGGAAAACTTGCTCAACGACGACAATATGTCGGAGGGTCTTAACGGTCCTAGCCTGGTGAACGGCAAAACAAATAGACAAAAAACTAAACAGCCAGCCTTGTCAAAATCAGAGATAAATGCTAAACTAAAAGCAATGGCAGATTTAAATGCCATGAGACAGGAAAACACAGTTAAGCCGCCCAGTCCCACGCAGCAACAAATTCTGCCAGAAGAATCAACTCTTTTAGAGGATTGTGAAGAGCCGGTCTTTCCAGCCCCACATATGCCGCACCAACATCAACATAATCGTATGGCGGAGAGGAACAACAGCTCTTCTGAGTCAAGCTCAGACTCAGAGGATGACATGGCTTTGGAATCCAGTTATCCAAGACTACATGAGTAATATTCTTGGAGGTAATGGTATGGTTTTTGTAGAACCAATTTCCACCCCAATTCACTCACAAATCCCACAAAAATTACACAAAAAGATTTGGCGTCAAAAATATGTTGATTTTTCGACCCTGCTTCCATAATACACAAACACAAAATCCCCATTTCACACTACAAATGGACAGCCGGGCAAATATATCAATCGTTCCACATCAGAAAACATGCAAAATAATATCAATACAACAATGGACAACAGCTTTCATCAGGTATGTGGCCATCTATTGCCCTAAACACCCTCACCAAACATCACAACTAATGAAATAAAGTGAGGTTGTTCAAGACTTGGCAAAGCGCAGTGCAAATTGGTCTTTCTATTACACGCAATTCAGGATTCTGCGTGAATCCATGTTGATCCTTTGGGACAGGATTCACACAGAATTCTGGATAATATCCACCACCCAACACACAACTCAATTCTTTCGCCTTTTCGTGTAACACAAAACAAACATGAAAGACACAACTCACAACACAGGTCAGGGTGATATCTTCAAAACTTATGCTGGGTTTACAGCAGACGTTCACAGTGTACAAACATACAGTGCCCACATGCACATGTCTGCGGATACTGCCGAGGCCCCCATGCCGCCCCCAAGTGTTCTTTCAACAACAAAGACCACGCGGCATAATCACAAGCCATTGCAACACACACTGTCAGAAATGCAACAGCTAGCAACATGACTACACGTAAACTCAAGAAATAAGACAGTCATACCCATCAACTTGCCTAAGTTCAGTTTTTACCTTTCGGGCTACTTACACGCTACTTACCTGATATCAAGTTTTCAGACAGGTTTTAGGCTAGGTTACAATGGCCCTAGACATTCCTCCATGGCATAAAAATTACTGTTATGCAATCAACATCCTGACATCACACTACAAAAACTGGAGTCGGACGTATAAGCTGGATGCATCAAAGGACCTTTGTCTTCTGTGCCTTTACCAAATCTCCACATAAGTCCTATTGGCCTAATACCAAAGAAAACATCCAATCAATTTCGATTAATCCATCACCTCAGTTATCCGGAGGGCACATCTGTAAATGATTTCATTGATCCTGAAAACTCTAAGGTACATTATGCCACATTTGATGACGCGGTGCAGTTACTTTTATCACTAGGTCAAGGTAATTTCATGGCAAAAACAGATATTGATAACGCCTTTCGTTTAATACCAATACACCCCTTGGACCACAAACTTCTAGGAAGAATTCATTTTCAGGACAAATTGTATTTTGACACCTGCCTGCACATGTGGGCTTCAAGTTCATGTGCCATATTTGAAAAATTCTGCACAGCTTTGCAGTGCACAGTTAACACAAAAGGGGCATTTCATATATAACATATACTAGATGATTTCCTCATTCTATGGCCACCTAACTCTTCTAAATGTCAAGAAGATTTTGAAAATTTCTTACTTTTATGCAAAGATATAGGTGTGCCCATAAAGCAAGCAAAAACTGAAAATGCCTGCCAGGTTATTACTTTCATGGGCCTAGAACTAGATTCCATAAACATGGTTGCCAGGCTACCAGTTGAAAAATTGAACAAACTTCGTGTTTTACTAACTCAGTATGCAAAGGCCAGGAAAATCAAGCTTAAAGACCTACAACCCATTTTAGGTTTACTAAATTTCTGTTGCTCTGTAGTCGTTCCAGGCCGTGCATTTTTACGCCGACTCATAGATCTCAAAAAAAGATGACGCGCCCGTCACATCATATCACACGCAACAAAGACAGCAGAAAAGACATTCAAGCTTGGCTACTTTTTGTGGAACATTTCAACGGAAAAAGCATTCTCTTACAACACAAGTGGCTCACTGATAAAACCTTACATCTTTACACAGATGCATCTGGCAACCTAGGCTTTGCGGCAATGTGGTTTTTTGGTTCTTGGCCTCGGGAATTAAAGGATCACCACATAACTTTCAAGGAGCTGCTCCCCATAGTCATTGCATTAGAGGTCTGGGGTTTAGAGCTGTCCAACAAATGCATCGTTATACATTCAGATAACAATGCATTGGTACACATCATTAACAAACAATCTTCAAAAGACCCAAACATTATGATTCTGGTTCGAAGATTGGTCCTGGCATGTATGCAACACAATATATTGGTAAAATCGGTACACATCCCAGGTAAATCCAACATCTTACCTGACCTTCTTTCCCGTTTATAGATAGACAAGTTTCGGAGCATGGCTCCCCACATGGAAAGACATCCAACAGCCATCCCGGACATCTCCTGGACATACCACTGAACAAGGCAGTTTCACAAATACTAGTACAATCATTTGCTCCATCCACTTTAGCAACGTACAGAAATGCACTACGTCACTACAAACAATTCCACAACACTTACCATATGGGTAGTAGAATGCTGCCAATCAGCACTAAACGACTAGCACAGTTCATCGGGGTGTGTCATCATAAAGGCTTAAAACCCTATTCCATTACCACAATCAAGCTTTCCTCATTAAACAGCTTATTCAGAGCGTTTATGCATTATAAATGTAACACTCATATGTATGCAGACTGGTTGAGCCATTAGGATGACCTTAACAAGATTAACTTTCTACCGACACACAATCTATAAGCTATCCATTGCTGCATATATACTAATTATATGAATTAGTAAAAACGATTTAAGACTGTGAACTACATGTATTTGTTTGACTGCACTTGAAAGTGGTATCCGACAGTTTGGACCAGATTTTGTCTGAAGCAACCAAATAAATGTTGGTTACCTGAAAAGATCCACTAAGTGCTATTTATTGGTGTTCTACATCCATGCCAAAAAGACAGGATAACATCCCCATTCGTAATTGCAAACATTAATTTACTATCTGAGCCACGCTGCACAATTAGCTATTTTTAACTAAGAAAACCACGTGATCACTTACTTTTGATCCTCATCCGGGTTATCCGCTCTGACATCAGAATCAATTTTAGCAGAAATCTCCATCGTGCTTTTTTATAAATTTAAACGTGAACATAAAGAGCTAGTTTTTTACAATTAGTACTGTCTAACAATTAGGGTAGTGTTCAAAATTTTTTTTTTTGACAAAACATGTGTGTTTGCAGAATATATATACCCAACTTCCCCAAAACAGTGGCAAGATTTTGTTACATATAATTGTTTTTGAGATTGGCAAACTGTGAGATTTAACACCCTTAACAATGAGAACTAATTATGTTCTTGAATTTAATTGCAAAAGTATTCAAGAGTAAATACAGGGTACCCCTTGGATTGCCTTGTAGTTATGACAGTAATATAAAAAATAAAAAACTGAATTCCAATCAACAAAAAAGCGTCTAATCGGGATTTCCGCAAAATACTGCTCTTAATACTATAAGTGGAGGATGATTGCAGATACTTGTTTGCGTATCCTTGTCAACTTCAGCTTAGCAGGCTGAGGGGCCGATTCAAACATTATTAACGTATCATTTTAGTAAAATGAAAGCATATTTTAAGGGAAGTAACTCTACATTCCATTAAGATCTAATCTCATATAAGTTATTTCCACTGCACTTAAATCATACTTTAAAGTCTGAACTGCATTGTAGCTGACTCCCGTATATTAATTACAACATTTTATTATCGTTTTACATATTTTGTTTTTGTTTATCACGGTGAAAAAATGCAGTGTAAATTCAAGCCCTTAAAGTTGTATTGAGTAACTTGTCTATAAAAACAAGAATGCATTTTTGTTTTTATTTACAAATCTATGAATAATATTTTCGTGACCAATTTACTGGTACTTTTGCCTATATGCCAATGCATCATCAATATAAGCAGATAATTTTTATATATAGGAATAAGACCTAGTGAAACTTGTAGATCTAAAAAGAAAGAATATTTTTAAACGTTTAAATGCATCATATTAGCTGCACGAGTTTTAAAGAATATTTTCTGTTGAAAGGGGATAACTAATGTTTTGTTACAGTACTGTATTGATTCTTAGGACCATAAAGAAATTCTTAGGACCATAAAGAAATTAAGATGGGTCCAAATCAGGTAACTTTTTTTATGTTCATTTTAATGCAATTGTTACACTTATTTATTTCAATAAAGTGTACCATATCAAGACAATAGGAAGTTCAAAATGATTTATTTATTTATTTCATTATTATTATATTTTTATTACATTTATTTTGGTGCTATGGAAGGTTTGTGAAACTTTCCCTAAAATTATTTGGTGCGGCTGGTATATAAATGGTTTATTTTTTATGTATATCCTTATATATATATATATTTATAAAGTTAACTATGGCCATTGTTTCCATTTAATAGAATCTTTGTAAATGTTTTCTTTTTTAAGCAAGCTGGAAGTCATTTTGGTGTTTATTTTTAATGGTTGGTATTTTTCATATCTGATTAAACTGTTTCATGGGGAATATAGGTTTTAAAAAGACAATTAATAAATAACAACATTTTATTAAAAAGAGATTCTAGGATTTAAACATTTCTTGCTTAACAGGGTACAATGTTTAAATTGGCCATATTTCTTAGAACAAGTTTCAAAGAATTAAACAAAAACAGACATGCCATGGAATATTCTATTTTATCAACACACACACACACATCTTATTCAGCAATCTAATACTCTACAAAAAAAGAAAACTAGAAAATATATTTACTCATTAAAGTTTCATGAACAATTTACAAAGAACAAATTGAATAAATATTATTAAAAATTTACAAAGAAAACAAAAGATTGAAAAGTACAAAGAAAAAAAATATGAGGTCAGACTTTCATACACCCACAAAGTTAAAGGGACTTTTTAAATTTGATCACAGATTGACAAAAGATTTACACTTTAAAAAATAAATAATGTTCATGTATTTATATTTTTATATCAAAATCTTCAAATGTTAAATGGTTAGACTTATTCTTAACATTTAAATTTGTGAAAATTGGTTTAAATGTTAAAAATCAATTTGATGAAAATATGTACATATGAAAATAATTGATCAAAACAAGTTCCCCTCACACACTTTATAAAAACATGTCATTGGGTTGAAAATAAATAGTTTGCAAAACCAGAAAAAAAGTAATTAAATAATTAATGACTTTTTAAAAAAGTCAAATTTGTTCAAAAAGAAAGAATGCATTTAAAAAAAACCCATTAAGGAGTGAAAAAGTGAGACTTAATAAATAATAATTAACTAAGAAGTAGTACATAAAAAAGTTTAGTTAACTCTAACACTGTACATATAAATTAAAATCAATATTATCAAAAATCTTCAAAAATGTGTAAAGTATAAAACAATCACATCCATACCTACAATCAATTTCAAACATACAACTACTTTCATAACTACATTACATCAACTTATTAACTCACAATCATTCTTATTAGCAAAACATTGGACAGTTTTGCTTAATTTCAGATCAATAAGGACAACAATCAATGACATGGACTTATGATTGTACGCCACCAACTCCAGGTTGAGTAACAACACTGCCCTAATAACTGCTTTCTGCATCCAGGCACAGCTCCTGAAACCGAGAAATGCAACATTAAATTTCTATATAATCCAAAAGCTTTTTTCAAAACATTCCAATATGGTTAAACATACATGTAATTCTACAGAAATGCTATTCATCTTAAAAAGAAACTTTACACTAATGCTCTTATGTGACTTTGTAGACAACCCCCATTAATGATATAGTAATCATAACACATTGGATGTTGTTGGTCTTGGAATACTCTAGAAAAACAGTAAGACAAATTGAACCTTTAATAAACATTACAGAAATCCACCACAGGTATCAATTTTGCTTTTAATTTTTTATAAGCTTTTTCAAATATAAGGATTAAATATAACATGTTAATTTTGCATTGGCATGTTGTTGCTTTTTTCACTTCATAATTACTTTTAATGATGTAACCAATGTGAAAGCCAACATTTTCTAGCGCTGTTTTTTTATCAAATGTTTGAGGCCTAGATTTTTTTGATGTAGACAAAGCATAATACAGTTGTCTACTACTTAATATTCCTTAATGTTTTCTTCATAGAAGATCTAAGAATGTTGAAAATAATGTTTTTGGTCATTTTTTGTGTGTTTTTGAGATACATCACAGCGACAAATTATGATCATTATAGCGACGTGCAGCTGGATGAACTTGCAGTTACATCTATAAAGGTATCCATGTAAAAATAAAATTACAATGTATTCTGTTATGAACATTTAAAGATGGTATCAAATGCCTGTAACAATATTTTTCCACTGCTTTTCTACACGTCCTTTAGTCCAAGTAAAGATATCTGTTATTGGTATAAATCATAATAGATGTTCCAAAATTAACTAAGTATGGTAGAGAGTTTTGCCTCAAAAGATATATAAAGATATAAAATAGACATCCACACTGAATGGGGATGTAACAGGATCTTAAAAGTAAGTGGTCACATGGTTTTCTTTATTTACAAAAGAAAAAGTGTGGCGTGGCTAAGATATAATACATGTATTTTTTATTAAGAAATATTTTCATATATATGTAGGATGTCCAAACATCATTTCATGGCAGCTTTTCAGGTAACATTTTTTTTTATTTGGTTGTTTGATATTAACCTAAGGAAAATAGCAATCATGTATAATTTCATTCTGCAGTCATTTATTAGTCTATTCAATTAATATTATGAATGAAACCTGCACGTTCAGCCTTGTTCAAACCATTTTTTGTTTTCGCTTTTTTGAAGATTATTTTTGGTGTCAAACTGTCAAATTCTATCATTCACAGATAAATCAAAGGACCAAAACATCTAATTCAAGTGAGAGCACTACAATAGCCATCATCTAACAATGTAAGCATGGACATTCAATAAAACAGGTTTTCTTACAATTAAAGTTAACAGTTTATAATAGCTCAATGAATCAATGTACCTTTTGTCTAAATATTGGGCAGCATTTTCACAGTGGAGACAGACATCAGTGAACCATTCCATGTAGAACCACATCACAGATGAACAACATCCTCATATGAGGGAATGTCTGTAAAATAAAGTGCACAAATTACATATATAACTATCAAGTCCATCACATTGTAATGCTTATTTATTGATGTCCCTAAAAGGTTGAAGTCCCTTAATACTTTTCAGCTTGGGTTCAAACCCTGGTCAGGCCATAAACTTGAATATGTGGTCTTCCAGCTGACCATTATAGCTTTACGTAGGTATATATCTGGATGCTTATTCCACATATGTAAAAAAGCTAACTATTCAGCTACATTATTATTGTACTAAAGCTTATTTGAAAACCAGAGTAGATTCAGATTAGGAAATTATTTATATAGTCCATTGGTTTCTACTAAAGATAAACTACTTCATATTACACTGTCTTGTATAAATTAATCTATTTTATGCTACATTTGTAATATGTTTAAAACTTGGGGATTATAGCTTAATTTGGCTTAAAAGATTAACTAGCCATATTGCTTTTACCAGATTTTCGTCGTGATTTAATTTACCGGCTTTGTACTGTGATAACATTTCCAGGCTTTGTACCTGAGAATAAATTTACAGGCTTTACATCGGAGATTTATATTTAGGCTTTAGACTGATGTTTACAGTTCCAGGCTTCGTACTTGGGATTTGCTTTCCAGGTTTTGTACCGGAGCTTCAATTTACAGGCTTTGAACCTGTTGACTAAAATTTCAGGCTTAGTACCTGAAATTTATTTTCCAGGCTTTGTACCTGAGATTTACTCCAGTCTTTATACCTGAGGTCTAATTTCCGGGCTTCGTACCTGAGATCAAATTTTTGGTATGGCATGTTTGGTATCCAGCTTGAATTTCCAGTCTGGTACCCTCTTCAATTTTTAAGTACTAAGTTTAAAGTAATGATTAATACTTTGGAGCTATTTCCATATGAAGGGTATGGTACAGTTACGTTCTCATAAAATACTTAACAACATGAAAGTCACTAATGTACTTTCGCTTTTTCAGATGAATAGGAGAAAGCGACTGGCAGCAACAGCCACTCAGTGTGACTGCCCAGCATGCGAGCCTTCTGCTCCCAGTCCCAAGCAGCGAGGGAAAACTTGCTCAACGACGACAATATGTCGGAGGGTCTTAACGGTCCTAGCCTGGTGAACGGCAAAACAAATAGACAAAAAACTAAACAGCCAGCCATGTCAAAATCAGAGATAAATGCTAAACTAAAAGCAATGGCAGATTTAAATGCCATGAGACAGGAAAACACAGTTAAGCCGCCCAGTCCCACGCAGCAACAAATTCTGCCAGAAGAATCAACTCTTTTAGAGGATTGTGAAGAGCCGGTCTTTCCAGCCCCACATGTGCCGCACCAACATCAACATAATCGTATGGCGGAGAGTAACAACAGCTCTTCTGAGTCAAGCTCAGACTCAGAGGATGACATGGCTTCGGAATACAGTTATCCAAAACCACATTAGTAATATTCTTGGAGGTAATGGCATGGTTTTTGTAGAACCAATTTCCACCCCAATTCACTCACAAATCCCACAAAAATGACACAAAAAGATTTGGCGTCAAAAATATGTTGATTTTGCGACCGTGCTTCCATTATCAAGTCATAATACACAAACACAATACCCCCATTTCACACTACAAATGGACAGCCGGGCAAATATATCAATCGTACCACAGCAGAAAACATGCAAAATAATATCAATACAACAATGGACAACAGCTTTCATCAGGTCTGTGGCCATCTATTGCCCTAAACACCCTCACCAAACATCACAACTAATGAAATAAAGTGAGATTGTTCAAGACTTGGCAAAGCGCAGTGCAAATTGGTCTTTCTATTACACGCAATTCAGGATGCTGCGTGAATCCATGTTGATCCTTTGGGACAGGATTCACACAGAATTCTGGATAATATCCACCACCCAACACACAACTCAATTCTTTCGCCTTTTCGTGCAACACAAAACAAACATGAAAGACACAACTCACAACACAGGTCAGGGAGATATCTTCAAAACTTATGCTGGGTTTACAGCAGACGTTCACAGTGTACAAACATACAGTGCCCACATGCACATGTCTGCGGATACTGCCGAGGCCCCCATGTCGCCCCCAAGTGTTCTTTCAACAACAAAGAACATGCGGCATAATCACAAGCCATTGCAACACACACTGTCAGAAATGCAACAGCTAACAACACGACAACACGTAAACTCAAGAAATAAGCCAGTTATACCCATCAACTTGCCTAAGTTCAGTTTTTACCTTTCGGGCTACTTACACGCTACTTACCTGATATCAAGCTTTCAGACAGATTTTAGGCTAGGTTACAATGGCCCTAGACATTTCTCCATAGCAAAACAATTACTGTTATGCAAACAACATCCTGACATCACACTACAAAAACTGGAGTCGGACGTACAAGCTGGATGCATCAAAGGACCTTTGTCTCCTGTGCCTTTACCAAATCTTCACATAAGTCCTATTGACCTAGTACCAAAGAAAACATCCAATCAATTTCGATTAATCCATCACCTCAGTTATCCGGAGGGCACATCTGTAAATGATTTCATTGATCCTGAAAACTCTAAGGTACATTATGCCACATTTGATGACGCGGTGCAGTTACTTTTATCACTAGGTCAAGGTAATTTCATGGCAAAACAGATATTGATAACGCCTTTCGTTTAATACCAATACACCCCTTGGACCACAACCTTCTAGGAATTCATTTTCAGGACAAATTGTATTTTGACACCTGCCTGCACATGGGGGCTTCAAGTTCATGTGCCATATTTGAAAATTCTGCACAGCTTTGCAGTGCACAGCTTAACACAAAAGGGGCATTTCATATATAACATATACTAGATGATTTCCTCATTCTAGGGCCACCTAACTCTTCTAAATGTCAAGAAGATCTTGAAAATTTCTTACTTTTATGCAAAGCTATAGGTGTGCCCATTAAGCAAGCAAAAACTGAAAATGCCTGCCAGGTTATTAATTTCATGGGCCAAGAACTAGATTCCATAAACATGGTTGCCAGGCTACCAGTTGAAAAATTGAACAAACTTCGTGTTTTACTAACTCAGTATGCAAAGGCCAGGAAAATCAAGCTTAAAGACCTACAATCCCTTTTAGGTTTACTAAATTTCTGTTGCTCTGCAGTCGTTCCAGGCCGAGCATTTTTACGCCGACTCATAGATCTCACAAAAAAAGGTGACGCGCCCGTCACATCATATCACACTCATCAAAGACAGCAGAAAAGACATTCAAGCTTGGCTACTTTTTGTGGAACATTTCAACGGAAAAAGCATTCTCTTACAACACAAGTGGCTCACTGATAAAGCCTTACATCTTTGCACAGATGGATCTGGCAACCTAGGCTTTGCGGCAATGTTTCAAACGCGGTGGGTTTTTGGTTTTTGGCCTCGGGAATTAAAGGATCAACACATAACTTTCAAGGAGCTGCTCCCCATAGTCATTGCATTAGAGGTCTGGGGTTTAGAGCTGTCCAACAAATGCATCGTTATACATTCAGATAACAATACATTGGTACACATCATTAACAAACAATCTTCACAAGACCCAAACATTATGATTCTGGTTCTGGCATGTATGCAACACAATATATTGGTAAAATCGGTACACATCCCAGGTAAATCCAACATATTACCTGACCTTCTTTCCCGTTTACAGATAGACACATTTCGGAGCATGGCTCCCCACATGGAAAGACATCCAACAGTCATTCCGGACATCTCCTGGACATACCACTGAACAAGGCAGTTCCACAAATACTAGTACAATCATTGGCTCCATCCACTTTAGCAACGTACAGAAATGCACTACGTCACTACAAACTATTCCACAACACTTACCATATGGGTAGTAGAATGCTGCCAATCAGCACTAAACGACTAGCACAGTTCATCGGGGTGTGTCATCATGAAGGCTGCATTATAAATGTAACACTCATATGTATGCAGACTGATTGAGCCATTAGGATGACCTTAACAAGATTAACTTTCTACCGACACACAATCTATAAGCTATCCATTGATGCATATATACTAATTATATGAATTAGTAAAAACGATTTAAGACTGTGAACTACATGTATTTGTTTGACTGCACTTGAAAGTGGTATCCGACAGTTTGGACCAGATTTTGTCTGAAGCAACCAAATAAATGTTTGTTGCCTGAAATGATCCACTAAGTGCTATTTATTGGTGTTCTACATCCATGCCAAAAACGCAGGATAACATCCCCATTCGTAACTGCAAACATTAATTTACTATCTGAGCCACGCTGCAAAATTAGCTATTTTTAACTCTGACATCAGAATCGATTTTAGCAGAAATCTCCATCGTGCTTTTTTATAAATTTAAACGTGAACATAAAGAGCTAGTTTTTTAAAATAAGTACTGTCTAACAATTAGGGTAGTGTTCAAAATCTTTTTTGACAAAAGCATGTGTGTTTGCAGAATATATATACCCAACTTCCCCAAAACAGTGGCAAGATTTTGTTACATATAATTGTTTTTGATATTGACAAACTGTGAGATTTAACACCCTTAACAATGAGAACTAATTATGTTCTTGAATTTAATTGCAAAAGTATTCAAGAGTAAATACAGGGTACCACTTGGATTGCCTTGTAGTTATGACAGTAATATAAAATAATAAAAAACTGAATTCCAATCAACAAAAAAAGGTCTAATCGGGACTTCCGCAGAATACTGCTCATAATACTATAAGTGGAGGATGATTGCAGATACTTGTTTGCGTTACCTTGTCAACTTCAGCTTAGCAGGCTGAGGGGCCGATTCAAACATTATTAACGTATCATTTTAGTAAAATGAAAGCATATTTTAAGGGAAGTAACTCTACATTCCATTAAGATCTAATCTCATATAAGTTATTTCCACTGCACTTAAATCATACTTTAAAGTCTGAACTGCATTATAGCTGACTCCCGGATATTAATTACAACATTTTATTATCGTTTTATATATTTTGTTTATCACGGTGAAAAAATGCAGTGTAAATTCATACCCTTAAAGTTGTATTGAGTAACTTGTCTATAAAAACAAGAATGCATTTTTGTTTTTATTTACAATTCTATGAATAATATTTTCGTGACCAATTTTGCCTATAAGCCAATGCATCATCAATATAAGCAGATAATTTTTTATATATAGGAATAAGACCTAGTGAAACTTGTAGATCTAAAAAGAAAGAATATTTTTAAACGTTTAAATGCATCATATTAGCTGCACGAGTTTTAAAGAATATTTTCTGTTGAAAGGGGATAATTAATGTTTTGTTACAGTACTGTATTGATTCTTAGGACCATAAAGAAATTAAGATGGGTCCAAATCAGGTAACTTTTTTCATTTTCATTTTAATGCAATTGTTACAATTATTTATTTCAATAAAGTGTACCATATCAAGACAATAGAAAGTTCAAAATGATTTATTTATTTATTTCATTATTATTATATTTTTATTACATTAATTTTGGGGCTATGGAAGGTTTGTGAAACTTTCCCTAAAATTATTTGGTGCGGCTGGTATATAAATGGTTTATTTTTTATGTATATCCTGATATATATATTTATAAAGTTAACTATGGCCATTGTTTCCCTTTCATAAAATCTTTGTAAATGTTTTCTTTTTTAAGCAAGCTGGAAGTCATTTTGGTGTTTATTTTTAATGGTTGGTATTTTTCATATCTGACTAAACTGTTTCATGGGGAATAAAGGTTTTAAAAAGACAATTGATAAATAACAACATTTTATTAAAAAGAGATTCTAGGACTTAAACATTTCTTGCTTAACAGGGTACAATGTTTAAATTGGCCATATTTCTTAGAACAAGTTTTAAAGAATTAAACAAAAACAGACATGCCATGGAATATTCTATTTTATCAAAACACACACATCTCATTCAGCAATCTAATACTCTATAAAAAAAGAAAACTAGAAAATATATTTACTCATTAAAGTTTCATGAACAATTTACAAAGAACAAATTGAATAAATATTATTAAAAATTTACAAAGAAAACAAGATTGAAAAGTAAAAAAAAAAATATGAGGTCAGAATTTCATACACCCACAAAGTTAAAGGGACTTTTTAAATTTGATCACAGATTGACAAAAGATTTACACTTTTAAAAATAAATAATGTTCATGTATTTATATTTTTATATCAAAATCTACAAATGTTAAATGGTTAAACTTATTCTTAACATTTAAATTTGTGAAAAATGGTTTAAATGTTAAAAATCAATTTGATGAAAATATGTACATATGAAAATAATTGATCAAAACAAGTTCCCCTCACACACTTTATAAAAACATGTCATTGGGTTGAAAATAAATAGTTTGCAAAACCAGTAAAAAAGTAATTAAATAATCACTGACTTTTTAAAAAAGTGAAATTTGTTCAAAAAGAAAAAATGCATTTAAAAAAACATTAAGGAGAGAAAAAAAAAAGACTTGATAAATAATAATTACTAAAAAGTAGTACATAAAAAAGTTTACTTAATTCTAACACTGTACATATAAATTAAAATCAATATTATCAAAAATCTTCAAAAATGTGTAAAGTATAAAACAATCACATCCATACCTACAATCAATTTCGAACATACAACTACTTTCATAACTACATTACATCAACTTATTAACTCACAATCATTCTTATTAGCAAAACATTGGACAGTTGTGCTTAATTTCAAATCAATAAGGACAACAATCAATGACATGGACTTATGATTGTACGCCACCAACTCCAGGTTGAGTAACAACACTGCCCTAATAACTGCTTTCTGCATCCAGGCACAGCTCCTGAAACCGAGAAATTTCTATATAATCCAAAAGCTTTTTCAAAACATTCCAATTTGGTTAAACATACATGTAATTCTACAGAAATGCTATTCATCTTAAAAAGAAACTTTACACTAATGCTCTTATGTGACTTTGTAGACAACCACCATTAATGATATAGTCCTCATAACATATTGGATGTTGTTGGTCTTGGAATACTTTAGTAAAACAGTAAGACAAACTGATCCTTTAATAAACATTACAGAAATCCACCACAGGTATCAATTTTGCTTTTAATTTTTTATAAGCTTTTTCAAATATAAGGATTAAATATAACATGTTAATTTTGCATTTGGCATGTTGTTTTTTTCACTTCACAATTACGTTTAATGATGTAACCAATGTGAAAGCAAACATTTTCTAGCGCTGTTTTTTTATCAAATGTTTGAGGCCTAGATTTTTTTGATGTAGACAAAGCATAATACAATTGTCTCCTACTTAATATTCCTTAGTGTTTTCTTCAGAGAAGATCTAAGAATGTTGAAAATAATGTTTTTGGTCATTTTTTGTGTGTTTTTGAGATACATCACAGCGACCAATTATGATCATTATAGCGACGTCCAGCTAAATGAACTTGCAGTTACATCTATAAAGGTATCCATGTAAAAATAAAATTACAATGTATTCTGTTATGAACATTTAAAGATGGTATCAAATGCCTGTAACAATATTTTTCCACTGCTTTTCTACACGTCCTTTAGTCCAAGTAAAGATGATATTGGTATAAATCATAATAGATGTTCCAAAATTAACTAAGTATGATAAAGAGTTTGGCTTAAATAGATATATAAAGATATAAAATAGACATCCACACTGAATGGGGATGTAACAGGATCTTAAAAGTAAGTAGTCACATGGTTTTCTTTATTTACAAAAGAAAAAAGTGTGGCGTGGCTAAGATATAATACATGTATTTTTTATTAAGAAATATTTTCATATATATGTAGGATGTCCATAAACATCATTTCATGGCAGCTTTTCAGGTAACATTTTTTTTTATTTGGTTGTTTGATATTAACCTTAGGAAAATAGCAATCATGTATAATTTCATTCTGCAGTCATTTATTAGTCTGATATTCAATTAATATTATGAATGAAACCTGCAATTTCAGCCTAGTTCAAACCATTGTTTATTTTCGATTTTTTTTTAAGATTATTTTTGGTGTCAAACTGTCAAATTCTATCATTCACAGATAAATCAAAGGACCAAACAACTAATTCAAGTGAGAGCACTACAATAGCCATCATCTAACAATGTAAGCATGGACATTCAATAAAACAGGTTTTCTTACAATTAAAGTTAACAGTTTATAATAGCTCAATGAATCAATGTACCATTTGTCTAAATATTGGGCAGCATTCTCATAGTGGAGACAGACATTAGTGAACCATTCCATGTAGAACTACATCACAGATGAACAACATCCTCATATAA
Source organism: Sinonovacula constricta (assembly GCA_007844125.1). Taxonomy (NCBI): domain Eukaryota; kingdom Metazoa; phylum Mollusca; class Bivalvia; order Cardiida; family Solecurtidae; genus Sinonovacula; species Sinonovacula constricta. The sequence goes on from CM017571.1 coordinate 26,402,224, forward strand.
GGGAATGTCTGTAAAATAAAGTGCACAAATCAGCAGAAAACATGCAGAATACTATCAATACAACAATGGACAACAGCTTTCATCAGGTTTGTGGCCATCTATTGCCCCAAACACCCTCACCAAACATCACAACTAATGAAATATGGTGAGATTATTCAAGACTTGGCAAATCGCTCTACAGATTGGTCTTTCTATGACACGCAATTCAGGATGCTGCGTGAATCCATGTTGATCCTTTGGGACAGGATTCACACAGTTAAATCATGTTTGATATACAACTTTTACAATTACAATGCTACTCATACACACATACATGACATAATCAAGAGCCTTGATGCAAAACCTGCCAAGTAAACCATACGTTGTGTGCTGTGTTTTGATGTTCTTTCATTGTTGTTTGGGTCCAAAGTGTCGGGTACCACCTTAAATAATTCGTATTTATATTGCCACCAATTTTTTTTAAAAATCGTCAGTGGGCTTGCCGAACGAGATTTGAACGGGATTAGTATGTTTTGACGCTTGTAGAAAATTTGAAAAGTATACCAAATATGTTTAAATTTTTATTCAATTTATTTTTAATCAAACGACTTAGGGATGTTTACTGTTTATAAATAAATTGTTTTGATTTTATTACATTTAAATCGTACGGAATATGTTTCCATTGACGTCGATATCGATGTACATAAGTATGATTTCGTTTTTCAAGACTGCAGAGGATACATTAGAACGTTAGCGAAAATGTTAACAGTGTGGGAAGTGGGCCTTTAATGTAGGACTAGCGTAATAGTGATTTTAGAATTTTAGAAATATTGTTGGTGTTGTTTTCATTCCTAATGAACCGGCCACAATAGCTCAATTGGTAGAGCGTGGGCTTTCGGATCGGGAGGTCGCGGGTTCAAACCCCGACCGGGTCAAACCAAAGACTATAAAGTTGGTAGTAGTGGCTTCCCTCCTAACGCTCGGGGCTAAGGGGACAGCATTACGCCTGACTCGTCGGTGTCAGTATAATGGACCGGCCGGGTTCAGTCCCTGTGCACCTTATAAGTGCCCCTGTGCTATAACGATAGAAATGTCCTGCACAGTATCGTCAGAAATGCCGGCAAATCCCATCTCATCCCAATTCCTAATTATATTGAAAAGGAATTTTGTGACTCATAAAAAACTATGAAAAAAGAAGAGTTTTATAGACTTTTATTTCATCGACCCAAAATGGCCGAATTGCATTTCAGGGTACTAGTAAATAAAACAACAGCAAGTCAGAAAAAGAAGTACATAGACACACAGTTGGTTTAGTTTTATTTTGCCAATTCTCAGTATTATGAAAATGATTCATACTGACGACATCATCAGTGATTTAAGAAATGTTCATATAAAAAACACAAACCTATGCAAGGAACACATTTTTGTCAATTTTCCAAAATAGTAGCAGGTATAACACAATTACGATAAAACAACTTCTCAATCAGAGATGTATAATTGGCACAAAATATCATTGAATACTGATTGATAACATAAAAAATAGGAACGTTCACCACAGCTAACTCAAGTTTTGTTCATTTAAAAAAACTGACACCCCCGCCTTTTACCTTCAACAAAATGATGCAGTTTTAGCTAAATATATGTAATTAATTAAGAATGAGTTATTTACTGCTATAACTTGCTTTTTAACCTTTAAATGTAGATAAATTAAAAGATACGAAATCAATTATGCCACATATAACAATTGATATATTTCAAAAATCACTTTGACAATCCATTATATGAAAATATTGTGAAATTAATACAGTTTATCATGTTTAAAAATCAAACATTTTGGAAAATCATACTGTAGTTTCAACTGAAAAATTGAGCAACAAATCGATAAATTAGTTTCTTCTGTACACATCCTCAAATGTGTTTTAACTGTCACCCTATGTTATCTTGTGGAAATGAAACCAATACATTGTTGCTTAATATCATGCCAACAACTACATAATAATATTTTGCCAGTACCTTTTTCAATTTTACATTTACATTTATTCAAGATAATGAAGAAGCCGAATCAAACTTAATATACCAACATGTTTCAAACATACTAATAGGGAGACTCACAGGCTGTTGAAGGATGACACCAAACAAGAGTGTGGATATTATACCTTTTAACTTGAACACTCTCCTCACTTGAACATCTGTGTTCAACTCAAACACTTCCTAAACCATAAAAGTCTTAATTAATTAAAGTGGTGGCCCTTATAGATAGTTCCCACATCATTAAAGATCCCTTATCTTGGCAGCCAAATTATTAAATTGTATAGAAACGTAAATTTTCTTGTAATTTCTTCATTTGTAGTTCAAAAATATAAAGCTATACACCATTGGAAAGCTCTTAAAATTCAAATTTTTAGATACAGTATTTTTTAAATTGATGAATGCACAAAGAATTAATAATATTATTGGCTCATCCTTAAACAGTATAAATAGTGTATCTTTTTTTATTGTATTTCTTTACCTTTTAAACAATCAAAATATAAGTTTTGGTATTTAAAATACTTCATAAAAGCTGTCTAATTTGATACAAAATTCAGTAAAATAGACTGAAAGATCAAAACACAGTGGTGAGTTGAATACAGTACATATTTCCAGATTTCGGCCTGCATTAGCTTCTGCCTTCCATGATGGCAGCCTTAAACTGTCTTATCAGTGCCTATGACATCACATGGAAACTATCTATTGCTTGATTACACTACACAATCAACTATTGATATTACAAGATTACTAATGTGTTGGCACAGCTTGGAAAGTGCTTGGATTTTACATTTACTTTTATTCAAGGTAATGTCTAGAAAGTATTTTATAAATTGGTCACTCTAGGCTGCCCATCACAATTTCCGAAAGTCAATACCTCCCAGTAAATAGGTCCCTGATGGCATCCTTAACAGAGCTATGATGTACAACTCTAAGAAGCTGTAGATAAAGGCCTGATCCAGCAACGCTCTCTGCCGATGATCTTTTTATTATACCGCTCCCGATAAATATGTCCAGGAATCTTACGTTTTAGGCTTTCTGAGTGTTGAACAGAATCACGTGTCTAACTGCGTCAAGTTGAAAGTTATGAGCTAGAAAGATGCCTGAATGACATAAGCCCAGAATATGTTGCAGTGCACCCACATCGGCCACATCAGCATTGTGTGCATCAAACTCAGTAGTTGAAATGCTAAATTCCCATGACGTTGGCTTTGTTTCTGAATCGTTCATTTAAACACAGATAAACTGTCTACACCGTCAAAAACTTGTCTGAACTTGTTGGTTTTGAGCAGTGCTGAGACCAAAACGAGAAAATCGTTTCATTCACCAAAATGAGCCACGACAAAAACACAAAGAAACGTTTCTAGCCAAGTGGCAAGTGTGTCAAGGGCAGGATGTATTGAAATAAACTGCACTTTCCTTCCATGAACAAACAACCATCTCCACCACAAATGCCTGTGATTTTACGTTCCTGCTATGAAATGGGTATTGTAGATCTTACATACTGACACACACACACACACACACACACACACACACACACACACACACACACACACACACACACACGCACACACACACACACACACACACACACACACACACACACACACAAACTGCATTGGTTGTTGACAATCCTTTTTTCGTCACTTGCACAGGAATGAAGATTCCAAGGCACACATCAGCGGGTATTTTGGTGATGTCAACATCTGATAAGACACCAATCCATGTTAATGTGTTAATGTCTTCCATCTGACCTGCGGTGTGCCGGTAGTTCTATCCAGACATTGATCTGGGGTCTTCCTCCACCATAACAGCTGGGCAGCACTATAATGATCGTAATTGGTTGCTGCGTATCTCAAAAACATAAACAAAACAAGTCCCTGTTATGGTTAAAACAACTTGTTATGAGAGATCATTTACATTTTTTTTAGATCATCATAAACATTTTCTGAAACAAAAGAGGAGCGCGATTCTCTAGTGGTAGGGAACATGACTATGCATCACGGGGTAAGTGGTTCGAACCTTGGTCCGGTCGCTGCGAATTTGTTTTGTTTGATTTTAAATACACTGCACGTTTATGATCATAATAGCGAATTTCAGCTATTTTGATGGAGAAAACCCCCAAACAACAGTATGGGTAGAATCACCGACACGTCACAGACCTTCTATAAGGCCTTCACTCATTAAGCCATTCGCCCCGGTAATGACTTGAACTCAGTCAGGTATAAAATATGTTATTTATACATGACATTGGAATAAAACATAACAGTGATTAAGGTCTCCAGAATCCAGCTGATTCCAATGTTGAAGAAGACTATCACTGCAAAACAAATACAATCCTGAATTTATTCTAAGTATGTAATAAATAATTATATGGATGGGGATTTACCGCATTTCCATGAGAAAGGCTTCACTTAATGTCTGAGAAAGCAATGGCCAGCGTCCCAATGGTCTCACCGGCACACTCTTCCTTAAAATTTAAGTTAGTCTGACCTCTGGGCGTCAAGTTCTGTGTTGACAGGAGAGTTTTCACCCCGTCAAGACCACCGACACTTTCAATCATAGCTTTTAAAAGTAAAGAAATTAGTTAATTAGCATACCATTATCGAGATAATACCATATGCGATATTAAACTAATTTAGGTGAATACATTTTCTGTTTATCAGCAACACTACTAAAGCCATTCAGACAACATAAGACGGAAACCACTTCATATAAATTTTAATGGATGTAAACTTGGAATCTGAACTTTAAGCAAAAACTTGACAAGGTAAGCAGCCATAAGTCAGTAATTATACAATAAAGGCTTTGGTGATTGTCTGTTGAATATATCTTAATACTTCCTCAACTCCATTTAATGGGCATAACCAACTCTGGTTTGTTGATGTACATGTTTGCCGTGTGTCAAATGCATGTCAAATGAAGATTCAAGGTGGTGTCCGACAGTTTGGGCTATTTTTTATCTCTCGTGAAACCAAATTAATTAATTACTTGAAAAGACATTGCAAAATGCTGCTTATTGGTGCCCAACATCCATGTGAAAATTAAAGCATAACACCCCACTTGTCATTACCAAAAAAATCATTCTCTATGAGCCACGCTGCGCAGTGTGACAGTTAGCTATATTTTAAAATAAGAAAACCACGTGACCACTTGCTTTTGTGATCATGACATATGATCATCCGAGTAATCAGCTCTGACGTAGGTTTCTATTTTTAGCTAATTCCCCATCAAGTTTTTTTTAAATTTGAAATAATGGTCCTTTAATGAAATTAATGCCATGATTTGTATTGTATTGCATCCTTTACATGCACTAAAGTATAGGTTTATGCAACAATAAGGCACAAAATAGTAAGAACATGGGTTAGTTGTTGTTACATGTAGAGATATAGGCTTGTACATATATACAACCTGTAAGCAATGGAAATTCAGGTCTGATGTCACGTGATGGGGTTTTCCTCATATTTATCGAGTATTTATTATCAAATAAATATATTTTTATCTTTGAAACTATTGTGAATCTCTTTTATCAGTATGTATGATACATTCTATTGCTAATGGCAAATATAAAGAAACGCTGCTACACTGGTACCGATCACTGACGATGCCGGTAACGAAAAGTGCCGATGTAAAAACCGACTTCAACATCGCCAATATTCGGTACTGTAGTCCCATTGCACATGCTTTACCTTAATTGTATATGGAAGTAAACTACTTGGCGGATATCTTCTTCCATAACAAAGTGTGTACAGAGTGTCTACATACAGGATTGTGATATAGGCGCTCTCTATCTTTACATGCAGTATTTACGTTCTTGTTTAAGTGAATATCTGGATACCACACAAAGTGTGTGACCGCAACATGTTCGGTGTCAATATGTGTGTACAATTCCCTCTGCGAAAATAAGAATGTTTGTTCTTTTCTGTGATAACTTATTTACGATGGACAAGAAAACATCCGTTATAGCAGTTGTTGCGACTGGTTCCGCAGTTTTTCTGTTGTACAAACTGTTTAAGAAACGCAATTCAACAGTAATACCACTGGAGAAGATTCTCGAAGAGTATGATTACATTGTCGTCGGAGCGGGCTCTTCGGGGTTGGTTTTGGCAGCTAGACTCTCGGAAGATGCCGACAAAACTGTGCTGCTGCTGGAGGCTGGTGGTGAAGAGACGTCGAACCCTTTGTTTAACATTCCACTGACATCTGACAAGCTTCAGTTATCCGAAACTGACTGGAAATATTTTACCGAGCCGCAGAGCAAGTCATCTCTAGCAAGTATAGTTGGAGGAAAACATCACTACTGGCCAAGAGGTTAGGTGCTTGGGGGCTGCAGTCAGTATAACTACATGCAATACGTCAGAGGAAGTCGATATTACTATGATGAATGGTCTGAAAACGGTTGTGATGGGTGGAGTTAAGATGATGTTTTGCCGTATTTCCTGAAGTCAGAAGACTGTCTCATTGATGAACTGAAAGCAAGCCCTTATCATAACACAGGCGGACCACTAGGAGTGTCGAAAGAATCGGCACTAAGTGAAGTGAATAAACGATTTGTTGCAGCTGGGAAAGAGATTGGATTGAAGGAAGTTGATTATAATGGAGAAGAACAACTTGGATTTAGTGCCAGTCAACTAACGGTACGTGGAGGTAAACGAGGGAGCACTGATCGGGAGTTTTTGCGGCCGGCCTTGAAAAGAAGCAACGTACATGTTGCAGTCAATTCACACGTAATGAAGGTTGAAATAACAGACTTCATAGCCACCGGAATAACTTTCATTAAAGATGGAAAGTTGAGAACGGTGCGGGCAAGAAAAGAGATTGTTCTGTCGGCAGGCGCAATTGGATCGCCGCATATTTTGATGCTGTCGGGTATTGGACCAAGGTCACATCTTGAGAGTTTTGGGATACCAGTGCATGTCGATCTTCCGGTAGGGGAAAATCTTCAAGACTATTTGTTGCTAATAATGCGATCTGACATCAAAGAGTCTATTGGCATCACTAAAAGTAAAGCAACGTCACTTGCAACATTGGCAAAACATGTATTGTTCAAGTAAGGGTTTCTTACATCACCTAGATTATCTTGCACGGCTTCTGTCAAATCACGTCTGTGTACGTCGAAATATCCTGACGTTCAGACTCACATGTTTGGGTTGCAAGCTACGCGTAACGATGTCAAAATGGACCTGAAAAAATACACGACATATTTCCAGAAGAAAGCCAGGACGGCATAACAATGATTCCATTTTTGCTTCACCCCAAAAGTCGTGGAACCATTCGGCTCAGGAGAAGCAATCCATTTAATTATCCTGCCATTGACCCGAATTACTAGTACCTAGACGATGACGAAGACGTCAATGTCTTCATCGAAGCAATACATTACGTTGAGAAGCTGTTTGAGACAAGCGCATTTAAGGAAATCGGCACAAGTATGCAAGGCCTGCTTGGTCTCGACATCTGTAAAGGCCTTCAAGATGGCTCGGATGAGTACTGGGAGCAGTTTGTCCATCACTTGGCTCAGACGGTGTACCGCCCTACATCAACGTGCGTGCAAGATGGATCCAGAGGGAGATCCAAAAACCGTTGTGGATCCGGCTCTACGCGTGAAAGGGATCCGAGGTCTCCGGGTGGCGGATGCGTCCATTATGCAGAACGTGGTGTCTGGAAATACGAATGCTCCGTGTATCATGATAGCTGAAAAGGCCGCTGACCTCATTCGAGGTAAAGACACAGTGGCAGCAATACGCGAGAAGACAAAAAAGACGTAGGCCCCACTTATATGGAAACGTTCTTCCACATTCACACTGACATGATTTTGATTATACAAATCATACAGCGAAATTCAAGTTCAATTCATGGAAAATGAAGACATTGGCGCGTTGAGATATCTTCGACCATAGCAGTCATTATATATATATATATATATATATATATATATATATATATATATATATATATATATATATATATATATATATATATATATATATATATATATATATATATATATATATTATAGTATTAGCGACTTCCACTTCTAAACGTCTTTTTATATCTAGAACTATACGTACCAAAAAAAGACCTACACCATGTGTATAGGTCTTTTCTGTCACAATGAACTAGAATAGCGATTGACACTGCGAGAGTGACTAGACTTTATCAATATGGCGGACAGGTTTGCTTCACTCGGAACTCCTCAAGTAATTCCGTCCTCGGGACAATCATCCCTCGCCTGTATCTGGTTCAATGATACTTACAGAAATCACGATCGTTTTGTTCGCCGGAAGTCGGAAGAAGAATATACCTTAAATGTAGTGCGCACAAAACAACAACAATGGCATCGTTTGACAGCTGTTTGTCTTCTGCGCTGGGTAAATTAAATCGGATGATTTAAAATTGAAGCCGCAACGAATTGAAGTTTTAAATGCAAACTTTGTGGGGAGAGATACTCTGGTGTGTTGCCAACAGGCTTTGGAAAATGTTTGATATATCAGATACTACCCTATATGTTGGCTGTATGTGCGCGTTTCTGTAGCTAAATATATCACTGTATTATTATTGCATTAGGTAGAAAAACAATGTTTATCTCCTGCAGTGAGCTGTCATCCGAGCTGCCATCTTTGTTTTGACTTCTGTCACAAAAGTAGTCCATTTAGGGAAATGGACGAAATGATCCGACTACCTACTATCCTCTTCGATACTTTAAAATCTCAGTTCAAATCTCGTTCGGCGACGATTCTTGTTTGATGGCAGAGGTAACGGATTTGAAAAGCACGTGACCCCTGATGAGAAGAATGGTATAAACGTCACGTGATGTATCCTGTCTACGTTACCCTTATACTCAAAATTGTGTATGATTCGGAGAAATTGTTGGTTGACTTGTGGCATGAACTTTATTTATACTCAGTTAAATGGTGCTCAGTCAGGCTGTTTGATAAAGCAAATTTAATCTCGCCGGACTTTTTTCCGAGGTGATGGTTGTGTAAATACTTTTTGCATTGATCCAATCTCCTTTTACGTATTCATTCATGGTCCGAAAGAGCATTTTTCTGTTTTATCAATTAGTTATTATACATGCATGCATCGCATCACAAACATAACCCTTATTCAATTATTTTTTATTTGATACGAGCATTGTACGTGCGTACCGAGATTTATTGATGCTGACTTGAAACCAAATGGTGTACCAAATAGATTCCGATCAGATTATTTGTTTAGGTATCTCAAGATTCTTTGTCTGGCGGAATGTAAGTCATTGCCCCAAGCCGAAAGTGGCTATTCTAGATCGAGTCATTTTGCAAAAGCTCTGACAATACATCCTTTGCAGGAAGTGAGTTATTATTAAGTACTTTAAAACATTTTACAATAAATACAATTTATAAATATATAAATAAGTTGCTTACTTGGCGTTATAGATGATTCTTTCATTTTAAATGGACCTTTAAAATGTCAATTTGTATACATGTATATGTATATTGTTGTATTTTTGTTTTTCCCTAGTTGCTTAAACAAAGTATGTATACAGGAATTAAATATTGTTTGAGTATGATCAAATATGCATTTAACTCTATTATATGTTTGCAAATTTACCAACGTTTTGAAAAATGGCAATGGTATAGCGTCCTTGCTAGCATTGTCAAAGCAAATATGGATAGTTCCACGACTGGTTGACCCGGCGTGTGGCTAATGTGACTGGCTGTGGTTTCATGCCAGGTGTTCACTTCATGCTATACACAGTGAAGGCGGCACTATAACTGCTTCAAGTGGACACGGTCTCTAAATAACTGAAATAATGTCGGTAGGACGATAAACCCAAACAAACTGACACATTTTATTCATTTAGTTAACAGCTGTATTAATAGCACGACATAACACACTGTGAGACCTGTAAGAGTAAGACTGCATTTTAGCAAAAATAACTTGACACAACAATTTACATTATGGAAAATAGATATGTTTAATATAGACACTCGCTTTAATGAAAGATGTCTTGTTAATTGGTTTGGCTTAATTTTTCAAGAGTTCGCACTTGACACACTTATGGACCTATTGACAATGTCTACTTATTACATGGGAGGAAGATACCAAGCCATTTACTGTGTAGTCTGGTCCATTCCAGCTTAGTAGGCGAAAAAACTTTCATAATAATATTCATACTTTATGAACTTGGAAAGGGGAGTAACTCGTACATTCAAATATGGTCTGGTTTATAAAGTTATTTCCCCTACATTTAATTACTATTTTAGAATCTGTGCCGCATTAGTGTTATTGTAACTCCATATTCACTTCAATTTTTCTTAAAAAATAATTCTTCATAACAGTGCAGTCTATTGGAACATAAATCATTGTGAATTTCTTGTGTATTTCCTTATATTTATGTCAAATGAACTAATCATATATAAAAATACAATCATGTGGTTTGGTTTATTTACTATTTTGGATAAGGCATTCATTTTAATACCACACATCACTGTGGTATGCAGATAAAATGTCTATATATTTCAGTTACTATTATTTCATTTAACTCAACTTATTTATTCTGCAGTTCTAAGTTTATATAACATGTGAATATGCTTGCCTTCAAATATCTATGAAGACTTATTTCATTTTCGTTAGCAATTTTACTTGTAGGTTTGCCTTTGTGTCCATCTTAGGTAATGCAACCAAAGTTTAAAGGTAAAAGGTTAAACTTTAATCATCTTAATTACTTTTACAATTATTACTAAGCACTAAAAAATCTTAGTGCACTATCGTACAGCAACACAATACGGTCACAAGATATAATACCAGGGACACAGCAGCAATAGTACAGATCCTGATCAGTCAAGGCTCCATCTACAGGAACTGTATATTATATATGCCATAACCTAATCTCAGCTGGCTCGGAGATAAATAATTTGTTTTTTAAGATTCTTGCTGTTGTTTTGGATGTTACTTTAATATAAAACTGAACATTGATTACTGTAAACATATATAAAAACAACATCTTTTCATGTAAAGAGTTGAGACCAAGTGCAAAATACAAGCACAGTATAAATTAACTATATATTAAATGAAGACTGTTGTAGTTCCACGACTGGTTGGCCCGGTGTCAGGATAATGTGACTGGGTGTGGTATCATGCCAGGTTTCACGGCATGCTATACACAGTGAAGGCAGCACTATAACTGTTTCAAGTGGACACCTTCTCCAGATAACTGAAATACTGTTGGTGGGACGATAAACCCAATAAACAAATTTTCACTGACTTAAAATAAACTGGCCATAGTAAGGGTGCTCAACTCTAAAACCTTGTATATTGTTTTTCATAGTTTTCAGCCTCTTTTAGTCATTTAATTTTTTAAGTTAATTTCTAAAGTCATAATACATTTTATACCAATTTTTATTTGTTTACAAAATTCTGACCCTGAATAACTTAATCAAGACGTTAATGAAAAAAATAAGAAGAAATATATAATATATACATTCACAGGGTTTTATGGGATTATTTAGATTTCCTCTTAGCATCCATTTTGATATGGCTTCGTAAATTTAAACTTTTAATTGGTTTAATTTGAATTCATTCATTTTGAAGGAGAGTTTTGATGTAGTAAGGTTTTCCAGCTAACCTGGAGTGCTATGGTGGTTCTACCCAGGAGTAAATCTGGGGCTTTCCTTCACTAATAGTTAACTGGACCGTAATTGTATCGGTGCAATGTAACAAAAACAATAAGGTTTTACTTCACATGTAAATAAGGTTGCCTTTGAAACCTACTAAATTAGTAACGAAACTTAGAAGATTAAACAACTTTCTTTTTAATAAAAATATTCAAGACTTTCTGGTTGGATAAAGATAAATGAATATATTACCAAACAGCAGAAATTACACATCTGCCCCACTGGGGAAATGGTTAGGGTGATTACACCCATATCTGAGGTCATTGGTTAAAACCCCCTTTTATTGTTATTATATATATTATATATTACATAAAGATTAAATATATAAGTTTTGTGTCGGTGCAATGAGACAATCTGTAGAACAGGACCATAAATTGAAAATATTTTAATTTTAAAATTAATATCTAAAAGTAATAATAAATCAAATATCATTTCTACTGCCTTAAGAAAAGGCTCCAGGAATATCAGACTAGAATATTTGACATGATCTCTGCATTACTAATAAGATGCAAGTGAATTTTTCAAGTATACACATCTGTAACTAAATGTCACTTTCATTTTTAACAACCCATACTAATTATACTCAGTCATGCAGATGTCTTAATGCAAACGTGCCTGTACCTATATAGCACAAGACCTTGTAGCAAAAGTACAGATCCTGATATGACAGCCCCCCAGCAACAATTGGCTGATCTAGCTCTACATTATATGCCTACTCAACATGTGCAGAATCAGTTCATATTCCTGTTTATAAGACAGTGAAACTTGTAGATTTAAAAAAAATCTAAATTAAAAAATCTTGTTCATGACATTTTCCTTCTGATGCCTAAGATTAGTGTTTTGTTAGATTACTTCCCTTTTAAATAAAGTGTATATTCCCATATAAAGTTCATTATAGAAATTCCAAAATTGTGATTATGCAATTTAGGGTCCACTATCTTATTGAGTGTGCACCTTAAGTTAACATTTTGACTATACGCAACATACTGACAATAACTAGTTATTTCCGGAATGTGGAATGTTTCACTTTATGCAATGTATTTTATTGCTAAGGACTAAAATTCCTCGGCGCAGATTGAATTTGATTTTTTAATTTTATTTAGGACTTAAATTTTATTTTGGATTATTTCTTTTAAATCAAACCTTTCTAAATGTTTTTTTAACCAATATTATTGCATGATTTTTTTAGTTGCTTTTCTAATTTGACTATACTTTGTAACTTTTAAAGGGCATATAGATTTTAAAAAGGCAACTTAAATAACACCAACTGATTTATTGAAAAATATCACTATCTCGATCAATCCATTTTATACATCTATAACAAACTCCTATTCTTACATGTATTCATTACTTGCTTAACATGATACAATATTTGAAAATAAGCCTTATATTTTAGAATGTTTATCCTTAAACGAGTTTCAAAAGAGCAAACAAAAACCCAAAATGCATTATTACTATTCTATTTTATCACACACACACACACACACACATATCATTCTGCAGTCTGATCCTCTACAAAAAAATGAAAAAAGGAAAGTTCTAGAAAGTTGAAAAACTAGAAAAAAATTAAAAATAGATATATTTACTTATTGAAGATTTATGAGCAATATATGTAGAAACAATAAAAGTATTATTAAAATATTGTGCTTATTTTACACATGATTACAGATTTAAAAGTACAATGGAAGGCAAAAATTTCAAGGTAATAAAAAAACACTACATGAAAGATCCAAACATCCCAAAAGTGTAAATATAAAAATTAGTTATTATGAAAAATCAAAGACCTTATCTACAAAATATATACAGTCATCCTATAATCAGTAAACAATATTTGACAGATGGCCTAATTTCAAACTTAATAACTTTTGGCTCCTTAAACCATGTTTTCCTACTTCGAAACACATCAGTCTATGACAATGAATAACAGGAAAAGTTCAATAGTTCCAACATCTTCAGGTCAAGCAACATAACACTGTCTTAACTGTTTTCTGCATCCAGGCAGAGCTTCTGAAATGGGAAAAAGCAACATGAATTTCTATCACTATTTTCAAAATGACAGATTAGTTATTTCCCTGAAAACATCAATAATTAATAGTCCTTAAAGTATACTTGGTTCAATAGTGCATTGTGTAGGTGCTATGTATGCTATAGTAAAACAGTAAAAAAAAATTTGATCCACATTGTTCAATGAACAAATTGCTAAAACATTACAGAACTCCCTTGGACAAATATCTTTAGCTTGTTTATTTGGCATTGATAGTTTAAATATGCTGAAGGAAGTTCCAGGGAGTTTATAAGTTTGTACTAAGTTTATCCATAGTTTTACATGTTAAATTGTATTGACACAATTTTTTTGTTATTATTAATAATGTAACATTATATTTTGTTTTTTTTACATTGAGGCCTATGTGTTTTTTGTGTGTATATTGCTGAACTAGATAAGCTTAAATAAGATTAAAAAAATATAAACATTTTTAAAAATGGCCACTCTTGCACATGAGATGTTTATACATACTCCTTACATCTATTGTGATACAGTTTATGTTGCAGTAACCAAACAAAAAAATGCAAATGAGTGATAAATCATGGTTTTGTAAAAATTCCCTAGAAAAGAGGTAAGATGTTATTACATCTATTATCTATTGTACCACTTTTTGTAGTCTTGCTTAATTAACCAACTTGCTGGTCCATGCTTAATTCAGGTCTGCACAGTCTAGTAAAAATGTCATTGGAACAACCATTTCTTTTTATAAGTTAAAGCAATGAATCTATTCTCCTATCTTATTATCTTATTTATATCTTCGTTCAAGGTATGATATTGAGCCCAGAATCATCTAAAAGGTGGTATCTCACACTTTGCCTCTTTATAGGTAACAATGGCGCATTTGTATTTGTTGATGCTTATTTCTATTGACAATGTTCATCTTGATTTGTTTTTTGTTACATCGCACCGACACAATTATGGTCATACTGGCAATGTCTAGCTAATTATTGGTGGAAGAAGACCACAGGTTAACTGGAAATCTCTCATTAAAGTTCTCACCCCAATCTGGACTCGAACCCATGCACCCAGAGGCTGAAAAGTTACAAGTCAGCTCAGCTACTGGCACCATAAAATTATATTTTCTTACATGCAATAAAGAATCTCATGATTGATATTTTGATATGGTATTCTGGAAGTGCTCGCTATGACCAGTATTTGATCCTTTGTAGTGAAGGCACATAGCAGGTATCGAATATGACATGCAAGCCGTTATTTATCAATTTTACATAAATATTACGACTGAAGCATTACTGGGTCATTGTTATTATTGAACAAATTATTTGGCCAAAAGATAGCTTTATCCATTCCTTGATGTTCATGTGGTGGAAAGCGTGTGAATTTTTTAATTCTAAATCAAGCTAACTATGATGTGTATACATAAGGGTTCCCTAAATGAAAAACGTGTTTTGTGCCACACAGTAACAAGTCTAGACCATAAGTATAAATGAAACATGTTTAACATAACCATAATTTTTCTCTTTTTTTTTTTTGTTGAAAGCTACTTTTTAGCATCAAACTGTCAAATATCCTCTTTACAAATTACAATGAATGTTAGCAAGACAGTTTAATAATAGCTCAATGAATCAATGTACCATTTGTCCAAATATTGGGCAGCATCCTCACAGTGGAGACAGACCTCTGTACCATTCCATGTAGAACCACATCACAGATGAACAACATACTACATACAAGGGGTTGTCTGTATAATAAAGTGCACAGATTACACATATATCTATTAATCCCATCACATTGTAATGCTTATTTATGTATGTCCCTAAAAGGTTGAAGTCCCTAAATACTCCTCAGCCTGGGTTCAAACCCCGGTCAGGCCAAAAACTTAAATATGAGGTCTTTCAGCTGATCATGACAGCTCTACCTAGATATATCTGGATGCTACTTCCAAATATAATAAAAACTATTTACACGATTACATTTGCTTTGTGTTAAAGCTTTTTTGAAAACCAGAGTAAATGCAGACTAGGAAATTATTGGTTACAAATAAAATACTTCACACCATACTAAATTAATCTCTTATGCTACATTCAAAATATGTTCCGGCTTAAAACTACATGGAAACATTTAACTAGCCATATTGCTATAAACTCAGCAGCAAAAAGTGTACATCCTGATCAGTTCTCAGCACGAGCCCACTGATCTGGATCCACATTATTTACCTAATCCTGATCAAAATGTGTAATCAGCAGGTTGAGAATTAATACCTTAACAATATTTGTAAAATGCATCTTACGAGGTTTTTACTTGGAAATACATATACATTATCTTACAAATGGTAAAGGTAATCTATTGAAAACATCCTTACCTATTATTTATTGTGTTAAACCACCTGACCTGATGTCCCCTCATAGTGTGAGAAAACCATGTTTAATCTGAGATTTCAAACCTACACAAAATAAACTGATACTAACTCTTATTGTGTTCACATTTATGCTGAATTCTTAGTTTCTTTTGCTTATATATATATATATATATAAATATTAAGAAAAAGAAGCAAATTGTGAAGGTACTGATCATAAAGCTGCCAACACTATTTGCCCAAACCTTAACACAAATGTAATTAAAAGAATTTTTAATTACCCATAATTATTTCAAGTTAACTTCATACATTTACATATTACTAGAAACTGTATCAAATAATGCTGACTCTGATCTCATTATTTAACCTTTCACCTATTTCCTAAACATAATAGTCTAAAGGGATCTGATCACTCCAAGAAAAAACACTATTCTTTCTTGTATTTAAAGCACAACCCTTATTGTGTTAATGAAACACTCATATAAGTTAATGCCTTACATTACATGCACAGGTGCCTAGACATTATTAGAGACTGTAGCAAAAAGTGCATATCCTGATCAGCTTCCATTGGGATCTGGCTTATCTTGATCTACACTTTTTGCCTAAGCCTGATCAAATTATATTGAGCAGGCTAAGAGTTAATGACATTTTTTAATAACCATTTATATTTTTTTTCAAAAATCATTATTGTAGTCATCTTTTCTTAACATTCATTTTCACACTTGACCAATATAAGATAATTGACTGTAGTCTAATCTTTTGAGAAATGGTAAACATGTTTATTAGTGAAACAGGCTATTAGTTACTAATTATATAGAAAATTCCATTTAAGATCATATCCAATTCATAAGATTAAGACTGCAAATATTTTACTGTTTTGTTAAAACACCATTACATAATTTTTTCTGTGATCTGAAGTAAATAGCACCTATATCCTTAACCTCAAAATCAAAGAGACCAAATCATTCCATGATATAGGCCTTTTCTTAATAAATATATAGAATTCAATATTTAATCCTTAACATGCTACATTTATTATTACCACATATTTACTTTACGCCCTTCTGATTAACAGATACTGTATGATTCAGTTCTCCTCACACGACTTTATACCCTTCTGATTTACAATACCTAGCCTTCAATACTTTACCTCAACTTCCCCTCACATGTTTAGCCTGCTGGCTGTACAGCAGTTACCCAGGGTGTGGCACGAGGAGCCACATGTGAGAGATTTAGGAAACCTGAATGAGAATCATTATTGCCTACCTATTCTCATAAGAGATTGCAGCAAATAGACAACAAATCCATTTTCACAATACAGAGATCCCTTTACACCCCAAAAATGATCAAAAATAGACACTAACCAAAGCACAATAAGGAAGTGACATTATTTTGACTTATCAGTACACAAATGGTAGGACCCTTGAGGGTGCATTGCCGGTTCTGCAACCCTCCTACCCCGGAGACTCTAGCTAAAAATGGACCGGTGGCCGTTCTCCAAACTCTAGGCATACTGTGCTAGATGAACTAGAGCACCTGCTAACACCAAAGCATCTGCAGAAGGCGGAGCTTCATACCCATGTGTACTGACGGAGGATACAACATCCACTGGTGATGGATACTGCAATGTATGTCATCATTATGAGCAAGCACATAAATCAAAACATACGGAATCTGTGGCTCAAGTCCCTAGGAGAAGCAATCCCTTTCATGTGTTTCTAGGCCTTTCGACCCAGATGGTTCTATGAACATGTAGAAAGATTTCTTTGTAAATCTTCTACAGAAAAAATACAGAAAATATAAACATGGTTAATAATGTGCAGAGCGCCAATGGTTCTATTTGCAAATGTTACCTGTAAGTTAAATCTAGGGAAAATCTAATGCAAGCCTTGCTAATATACAGGTAATGTCATTAAGCAGAGTCACTAGCAGGTTCTTATTGCTAATATAACATGTATTGAAAATCTACAGAAACACCTTAGAGCTGGACATTATAAATATACATGTTATGTCATTAACTACTTTAACTGGACTGCGAAATGCTAGTGGTTCTTATGTATAACTTGGCCAGTGAAACTTGGTGGTTCTGCATAGAAAGATTTATTGTTAATCTTCTAGACAGTGCAACACAGCCACCTACATGAAATAGGCCAGTGGAATGACAGATTTTCTTTATGTTGGCCAATGAAACTCGGTGGTTCTGCATAGAAAGATTTATGGCAAATCTCCTACAGTGCAACTCAGCCACCTACATGAAATAGGCCAGCGGGCATTTGTGGTTCTTTGTACAAAGATATTGTGGATAGCTTTAGCTAGGTCTAACCTTTTTCACTCAAACTAAATCCTTTACTACAATAGCCCCTTCACACTAGTCCCCCTTCTACGACATTCACTGCAAAATAACCTTATACTTCTTGTCATTTAGATTCCTGTCCAAAATGAACAATCTCAACATCTTTACATCCCCCACCTACTCCTCACATGCCATTTGTTGCCTCCACATTTCATTACTTCACCCTCACTTGATAACATCTGCTTCAAGTGATTTACCCAATGGATAATTTTCATGCTTAACGTCTCCAACTAATTCATACCCTTCAGAGAATCTCTCACACACTACATTTCATAACTTCCCTTTCTCCTTACTAACAAATTAAGTTGGCACTTATGATTTATTACTTTTAGTCTATGATTGTTTGCATTATGAAACTTAAAACCCTTTAAATAAATAGAGGGAATAAAATCTTAAAGGCTAAACTAAACCTAAATTGAAGTCCAAAATATCCTACATGTTTCCCTCTTTGCTAAATATCCCTAACCTAAAGAATGTACCCCATGAAGTAGGAAACCACTCAAGCAAAGCCCTAAGCTTATATCCTAATAAAGTAACCTACATCTAATTCACCATGTCAACAGGCATATCAGCCTCACAAATGAATGCTGTGCGCACAGTCTATTTACCTTACTCTTACTTCGCAAAGGCATGCCATCGGCGCGATCTTGCCAGCATTACTTAACCCTAAATTAACGCATGTTTGGGTCCTAAGATGATGAAAGGGCTGGCAAGATGTTATTCGGAAAATTCAAATGCGAGGCTTCAGTCCTGTGACACGGTTATAAACAAGAAATTTCATGCTTGAGCAGGGAAACTCCTAAATGATGCAAGCAACCATATACCCAAGGTAATTGCACATTAGTGACATATTTGCTATCTTAGAGGCAGGGCCGATACAAAAAGCCATTGGAATGGCAGTAAATGCATAAGAGCCACTGATGAATCTGAATTAATTGGAGAAATCAAACATTGAAAAGATGAAAAAATGAAATGAGAAAGCAACAAAAGACATATTTGTTGCAGAAAAAGTCAGAAAAAAGTTCAGATTGTAGCTTTTAGACAGAAAACTAAATGACTCAAAGTACTTAGCCATACATTAGTGAGATTTAAATACAGGGCGACTAAGTTATAAGAACACATGTAAAGCTCGAGACAGAGGTTGATATGAAAAAAATACAACTTTGCACTATCCATGGTCAACATCTTGGACTGTGCCATCTAGGGTCCTCATCCGGTCAGCGTTGATAAGCAATCTGCAACCTTCCCCTGACTTCCCTTTGTGACACCTTCACTAGACAGTCTTCCTTCAAAGGCCAGATTCACTCAAAGTCAACAGCACCCTTAACCTAACTTGACACACGGACAAGGCAGAAGCCTCAGATCTGCCTAAATGAATCTGCCACACAGCCTTGCAGCCCCCGCAGACCCACAAGTGAGTATCACGTGCAAAAATATGATGATGATACCAGCACTTAAAATTAAATTGTGAATGTGTGTGAATGCAAATTAAATGGGGTGCAACACTCAAATGCAGACATTGGAAAGATGCAAAACATGTGATGGCAGAAGATGGAACAGACTAAATGAACTTGATGCAAATGGAAAGTAAAAATGAAGAAAACATTAATGAAAAGTGGCTTCAGTTAACAGAACATGAAAACTGTAACCTTCCTAAATCTGAGGCTTGATGAAACCCTTAAAGCTGCTAACCAAGAGATCCTCTAAATATACAGGAAGATGCCAGATCAGAATTTAAGCCCCTCCAGTAGGTCAGGATCCAGAAGTTTCTTGCTCCTTACACATTCAAGGCTGAAACAGAAAGAAAAACAATATAATTATTGGTGCTAAAATGCAAGTTACACAACAACAATTTACTTCCATATTTTACAAGAGCCACACAGAAACGTAAGCAATTCCTTCTACATAAGGTTTAATTTGATTCAAAGAAAGTTAGTATTGTTTGTATGGCGAGTTTCTTTTGTTGTTGTACATAATCACTTTATTTCATTTCTCATGCTGTAAATGGTATAGATATGCCATATATCTACTTTATGAATATCTGGAGTGTAATTAAATCATTTTAACAGTCTAAACTTTACAGGAACTAACTTCTGGTTGTGGTAGTGTAAGTATAATACATCCCCTCCATTGAAGAGTACCCAATATAAGTCTAAACTTATTTGGTTATTGGTTCAAATCCCCATGTAGATCCATACTTGGGCATGTCTTTGAACAAAAATGTCCAAGCATAAATTACATTTATTCATTTGCAGCCTGGTCATAAATAGTACAGATTCTGATCAGATTGCTGTTTGAAGAAGAATGATTAGCATCTACACAGTTTGCATAAGTTTCATAAATGTATACTGAGAAGGTGGAAGTTACTTCATCAGATTTTACAGTAACATTTTCATTAAAGTATTATTCTGATACTGACATTGAACAACATTACGGAACATATTACAGTTAGAGTAAAAATTCCAAAACAGTTTTTAACTTGCTAACAAAATGCTTAATATCTTTCTATGAGTTTCCACTTTCCTGCATTTTTTGTCATATTTATAATCTGTTATTTATTATTCAATATTTGCATATGTGAGATAGAAAGCAGAAAAGGTAAAATTTAAAAACTTTTCGAAGAAGTTGTTTGGACTAATTCTGATGGTCTTGCTTTAAGAATTGAAGAGTAAATTTATATATCCACGTAACAAATAGAATGCATGCAGAAATCAATACTACTTGATATGTTTGAGGAGCTAGCATGTGACGCTTGTATTAACCTTTCTATTGCTACATTTATTTGCTCATAACATATACTAATTCTAAATCATCTTCCACAAGCATGCAAAGATTTCTTGATTTTTGTTGGAGACTCCACTGCAAATACCCAAGATCCTGACTTCCCCAATCCCATATGTAGTAACTTAAATCATTACAGTGTAGATCCTGATCAGACAGCTCCCATTCTATACTTAGTAACTTCAAGTTATCTTCTTACACCAACATACAGTTAGATTCGTAGATTCATTTAGATTGACAGAGACTTGACAACAAATACTGTAGATCCTGATCAGACAACCCACATCCCATATACAGTAACTTTAAGTTATCTTCTTACACCAACATACAGTTAGACTCCTAGATTCATTTAGATTGACAGAGACTTGACAACAAATACTGTAGATCCTGATCAGACAGCCCACATCTAATATACAGTAACTTTAAGTTACACCAACATACAGTTAGACTCCTAGATTCATTTAGATTGACGGAGACAACAAATATTGTAGTCCTGATCAGACAGCCCACATCTCATATACAGTAACTTTAAGTTATCTTCTTACACCAACAGACAGCAAGATTCCTAGATTCATTTAGATTCTCGACAACAAATAGTGTAGTTCCTGATCAGGCAACCCACGTCCCATATGATATATAGTAACTTATGTTATCTCTATACACCAGCATTTATATATCTTAAGCTTCCAGGCAAATATAATTATCATGGACTACTGATTGAAGTAGAAAAAGAAAGTGAGAAATGACGTCACGGGATTGCAATTCTGTTCAATATTCGTCTCAGATGATATCATAAGTATTTTAGAATTTTCAATCCTAGAAAAGAACTTTAAATTAACTTACCAGCTCAGAATGTGTGAACGGCTCTACATCTAGTCAACGAAAAACAGCCTGATCTTCTATCGACAGCAGGACGGGGAGAGATGTCATTTTGTACTTTACAGCACAACCGGCAGCCTCTGTAAAACAAGAAACGAAATTATTATATAGGGGACAAAAAGAGATGTTATGAAAAATGCGTATGAGACGATACACTCATTCACTGTCAGTATGAATATTTCAAGTCACCACATTTGTAAAGGGGCGTTACTAGTAAAGCAGCTTATTCTAGTTCAAAATAGTTATTTCCCTTAGACCTAAACTGCTTCTTGTCTAATTTTTGTTGTCTCGCCAGCTATGGTTACACACGTGTAACATGAAAAGTTGTTGATGCGAAGCATCAATGTCGACGCAAAAACTATAACAGATAAACTGTTTAAAGCAAGTAAGCAGATGTTCGAAAAGAAACGTTTTTTTTATTTAATAGTTTTCAGTAGCTATCAATCAAACAGAAGTATTTATAATGTATAATCGTGAGACCAGGGAATGGTTTAAAACAAAAGCAAAATATACAGAAAACCCCCGAGACAATTTAATAGGATTTTCAAGCTGTTCCATATGTAGAAGAAAAGTTGCAAAATTGTTAAATTTATAAAAATAAAATGTATAAACAGAAAATGCATGTGTGCAGCCGCCTAACAAATCATTACTATTCAGGTAGTAATTTTCCGGAACATAGTATGTTATGTGGGTTTTTTTCTTTCTCAGTATCTTATTGTCTAATATCAACGTTGTTTTGCATGGGAGCATTTTTATATCTGGGTTATGTACACAGAGTAAGTTCAGTGTTATAGGCTATACATTAGTAACAAAAGTTGTTGTCAAGTAAATGGTAATAGGTCTAAACAGTAAAATATCAAATGACTTATTATGAAAAGCAAGTTTTCAATATTATCAAAGATGGGAACTGCTATTTAGTACAACTGGGGTTAAGGGGTAAGAAAGTAGTCACAAAAGTAGTAATTAGTCGGAACATATTCTGTTTTTGCAAAATGTGCTTGAAAATAGTTGGGCAAGGATTAAAATCTCACGTCGGGTCTTGGGTTTGAACACAGAACCGTCCAATGCCGAGGCCATAACTTTAACCTTTTGACCAAGAATACTTTAAGCATATTATAAATGCTTTCTTCGTGTGTTGGACGTTTTGTTAATTATCATCCATATAGAATACAATCTGAAGACTTTGCGGGTTTACGATGTTAATTTTGAACCCTCCAATCCAATTCCATAAATTTAACCTCTTTCCCAATAGTACTTCAAGCATAGTAAAGCTATTTGTGGCTATAGACTGTTTCGTTGCTGAAAGATAATCTCACATGCAGTCCGAACATCGAAGGGCGTACTGATTTACTGAATTAGGGCCCGTATTTTATCAGGGTTATGAAAGTCTGCAGAAAAGACTTTCTCCATGTGCAAATTTCAGTGAGCATTCCATATATAGGCGTCCCCAATAAAAGGTTGATTGATTATGTCTATATGTTATTGTAATTTAGGATGACCGGTATCTATATTGTCATATTTTTTCAACATTTGTTAGGTAGTGCAGATTTGTGCCTGTAGTTCGAAGGAATGAAATATAAGCATTAATTTTGTAACGAGAAAAAGAATAGGTCCTGAAAATAATGATGACATTAAAAAAAACATGTTCCCCGAGTTGGAATTCGCGCCAAAAAAACAAAAAACAAAAAAAAACAAACAAACAAAAAAACACCAAAAAAAAAAACAAACATCAATGAGCAAATATATAATATGTTAAGTTGGCAAATGCATATATAAGCATTGTGCACATTACTTGCGGGCGGGTTTTTAAGAACAGATATTCTTTCCATTTCTATCAAATTAAAAACAACAACACAGCAACTCAATCCTTAAAATAACAGATTGCTCCATTTAATTAGAAGACAATATTTAAATCGACGTGTTAAACTTTACGGCAATATTTAGACCTTTTTAAGACTTTATACTGGTAGTGCAGATTGAAGTTTCATACTCATAGATATTTCTTCCGTTGTCTTATGTTTACGAGATGAGAAAACGAGTTTCTGAATTTTCCTTAAAACACTGTCAAAAATATATTGTATTACTTACCTGAATAACAAAGACTGCCTGCCGGGACCGTTTTTTGTAACCCTTGGTGATTACACGGCCAATAACCAGCTACCTTGTTCTCCCCCATCCTGCTTATACTCCGCACCTGACGAAAGTCTGAGCGAGAATGACAATATTTGAATTTTGTGCAGGAATATTCGTAATTTTCCGACATTCGATAACTTGACCGAACACTTTGTTAACGAATGGCGAAAACGCACGAACATACATTCGGCAAACTACGGCGCACAGGTGAGAATGAAAACCATTCAGCTGGCGGTGATAGCTTACCTCACGTGCAAAGCATGGGGTGTTATGGCGAGTGACTGACACGTCTTTTTGTTTGCTTGGTTGGCCCCTAGGTGATATTTTAAGCTTTCATTGTGTTGACTTTCACACTTTCCGAGTCGGAACTTAAGGTGAAGAATATGCTATTGATGATATACCAATCACACGTTTTGAAATACTCAGGCAGTTCTAGGTCAGAGTGTTCACTAGATATACATTTACTTGGTTCGCTCAATATGATGTTTGTTGTTGTTGTTTAGTTGTTTTGTTGTTATTGCTGATGTTGTTTTATCATGTCAACGCATGTCGTAAAATTACGACCCACATGTAAAAAGACTCGTTAAAAATGTTCATGTTTACACAAAATCGTTGTAACAGTCGCTCTTGTGTTATGTTTTTTACACAATCAACAACAATTTATGAATACATACACAAATATGATATATGATTGAGTGAGCAGTTTGGATATTACTAATTTTCGAAATTTCTTTTCATCTATTTTTTAAGGAGGATTGCGAGTTTTGGATAATATGTGGGTTGTAAATACTTAGTCAATTTGTCAATTTTTCGCCATTTTTGGATGAACTATTTGCCGGCTTTATGTTTCTGAGGCCCCTAGTTCGTTTCCAAATCGCGACATTCCTGATCGAAAATAATGAAAACATATCTACATAGCGGTGTACCTATAGTGAAGTATACCCACTTAGAAGTATACTTGCATAGAAGTATATCTATAGTGAAGTATACCCACTTAGAAGTATACCTACATAAAAGTATGTCTATAGTGAAGTATACCCACTTAGAAGTATACCTACATAGAAGTATACCTATAGTGAAGTATACCCACTTAGAGGTATACCTACATACCCACTTAGAGGTATACCTACATAGAAGTAAATCTATAGTGAAGTATACCCACTTCGAGGTATACCTACATAAAAGTATATCTATAGTGAAGTATACCCACATAAAAGTATACCTACATACCCACTTAGAGGTATACCTACATAGAAGTAAATCTATAGTGAAGTAAACCCACTTAGAGGTATACCTACATAGAAGTATATCTATAGTGAAGTATACCCACTTAGAAGTATACCTACATAGAAGTATACCTATAGTGAAGTATACCCACTTAGAGGTATACCTACATACCCACTTAGAGGTATACCTACATAGAAGTAAATCTATAGTGAAGTATACCCACTTAGAGGTATACCTACATAGAAGTATACCTATAGTGAAGTATACCCACTTAGAGGTATACCTACATACCCACTTAGAGGTATACCTACATAGAAGTAAATCTATAGTGAAGTATACCCACTTAGAGGTATACCTACATAGAAGTATATCAATAGTGAAGTATACCCACTTAGAAGTATACCTACATAGAAGTATACCTATAGTGAAGTATACCCACTTAGAGGTATACCTACATAGAAGTAAATCTATAGTGAAGTATACCCACTTAGAGGTATACCTACATAGAAGTATATCTATAGTGAAGTATACCCACTTAGAGGTATACCTACATAGAAGTATATCTATAGTGAAGTATACCCACTTAGAAGTATACCTACATAGAAGTATATCTATAGATAGTTTCCACAACAGTGAGAATCCCTTATCTTGGCAGACATCTTTGATGGCAACTTTAAGGGATTTTAAGATGAATTTTATAAAAGCGTGAATTTTATTTTCTTGTTGTTTCTTCATTTGTGGTCCGAAAGTTAAAAGCAATACACCATTGAAAAGCTCTTGAAATTCATATTTTTAGAACGCAATAGTTTAAAAATTGATAAATGCACAAAGAATTAATACACAGAAATAGGTAAAGTTATTGGCTCATCCTTAAACAAAATGAACTCATATGCAGTAATGGACATGCAAATACAGTGATGGATATGCATATACAGTAATAGGCATGCAAATATAGTCATGGACATGCAATACAGTGACGAACATTTACAGTAATGGAGATGCAAATACAGAATGTATAGTAATGGTGATGCAAATACAGTAATGGACATACAAATATAGTAATGGGCATGCAAATATAGTAACTGTATATTTGTATGTCCATTACTGTGTATGCGTGTCCATTACAGTATATGCATGTCCATCACTGTATATGCATGTTCATTACAGTTTTTGCATGCCCATTACTGTTTTTGCATCTCCATTACTGTGTATTCATCTACATTACTGTACATGCATCTCCAATACTATATGTACATCTCCATTACTGTATACTATTTCACCGTTAATGTAAAATGACTTCTATTTTGTGCATTAGATCAGTAAAAACAATTAAAACAACAACATAATAACTGTGCAAAAAATCAATGCATCTCGATAAGCGTAATCTTCTTTCATACTTTTACCTTAAAGTTGGTATCCGACAGTTTAGACCAAATATTTTTCTCAGATAACCACATAAGTCACTGTTACTTGCAAAATACTGTTCACCGGTGCCCTAGATCTGTGTGACCAGCTTGGTGGACCGAAGGTCCAGTGTTCTTTTGTGAACACTGTGTTTTGTAGTCCAGATGTAGGCCTAATGATTTTATTAGAAGAAAGGCCGATATAACTTAGCAATTTTAGTTGCGACACGAAATACGCAATATGATCTTCTGACTGCGTCAGATACAAATTTATTGCATCATATACGCAGAAAACACACTGATCAACCCTGTCATACTCTACCAGAAATTTGCTGTGGACATGCTTTTGGCTGTTTAAACTATTAAAGGTGGCATTCGACAGTTTGTAACAAACCTTTTTTTTCTCAAAACACAAATGAAGTCATTGTCACCAGCAAAATACTGTTCATTCATGCACTTCATCTATGTGAACATTGAAGCATAATTCCCCACGCGTCATTGCAAACAGGTATTTCCCATCTGAGCCACGCTGCAGAGATAGTTATTTTTAAGGTAAGAAAACCACGTGACAACTTCCTTTTGACAAAACATTATATGGTCATCCAGGTAGTTCTTTATGACGCCAAGTTTCTATTTTAAGCAGAGATCATTTAAGTTGTCATTTATAGATTTGGGAATAATAAATATTTAGAGTGATTTTTGTCGCATTGTGTACTGTCTAACACTATATGTTCAAAATCGTTTTACTTAGACAGAAGTTTGAATTTATGCAGAAATATTGTCTAAATTCGCCCAAACCGAGGAAAAAAGTTTGTTTCATGCATTTAGAGGCATGCTCCCCCGGAAAATTTTGTGATTTTCGATCGTACCTGGTAGCTTCCGTGGATGTTTAGGTATCAGTATATAGATTTTAAGAAAAGTGTTTTGTTACAGCATTTAAATGTTAAAAAATAATTGTGTTTAATCATGGCATACTTATTCTATTCAATACATGCGTCCATTTTCTCCTTATGAGCATTTAGGTAAAATTTGATCCCCGCTATTTATTTAAGCAAGAAATAAATCACGTTTTTATACAGACCTATTTTTATAACCGTGCCTTCAAGCAAAATGTCACTTTTTCTTGAAAATAAATTCTGAATTTAAGCCATTTTAAGAAATTGCTCTAGACAAATAAGTAACATTGACATAAAGCAATAGGAAAACCAAGGATAACTGGTCACGAATAGTCACTCGGATTTGTTCTGTGACATAACGAATGTACGTGCCTATGACGTAGCGACAAATACGAAACAAAGATACGTGGTTTCTCTGTCAATTAAATGCAGTAACCATTGTATATCTGGCGAAACATGAAACGCTAAGTGTTAAACGACAAAAAAAAAAAAAAAAAAAAAAAAAAAAATAGTTGCAATTCTGTACATATTCCTCAACCAGATATTACCAAAGTGTGATCGTCCTTGGGAAAGAATTTTCCAAGAGTTATCCAAGAAGTTCTGATTTGAAAATGAAGAGTAAAGAACAGTTTGGCCTCTGCTAGAAGCTACTCTTTTAAAGGTGGTATCCTACTGTTTGCCTATAGATAGTTTTTACATTAGTGAAGATCCCATATCTTGGTAGCCATCTTTGATAGCAACTTCAAGGGCTTTTCAGATGAATTGTATAGAAGCATAAATTATTTTTTTCTTGTTATTTCTTCATTTGTGTTCCAACAATTTAAAGCTATACAACATTTAAAATTATTGTCTCATCCTTAAACAAAATGAACAGTGCAACGTTTATGGTTGTATCTTATTTTACATTTTAAACTTTCAAACTATAGTTTTGATATTTAAAATACTTCACAAAAGCTGTTAAATTTGATATAAAATTCAGTTAAATAGATTGAAAAATAAAGTGGTGAGTTGAATACAACACATATTAGCTTCTGCCTTCGAAGTTGGCTGTCTTAAACTGTATTATCAGTGCATATGACATCACATGGAAAAGTCTATCTATATCTAATATATATGTAACAATATCTGTCCTCCGTTTGGCGCATTTGTACATAATTTCTGCAGAAAAAAAATCGTACTTTAGTACAAGCTTTGGCGATTTTCTACAGTATCTCAGTTTTGGGGCAGTAAAATCAACACTTGAAACATTATTCGAATGCTCGAGGACGGAATCGTCCGAAGAGTTCGCGTCAAACTCGGAGTGAATGCTGGTACCGGAACTGTGATGAATTCTGGGTGTTTTTATCGGGCGCCATATTCAATAGGAAAAAGCTAAGAGCTAATTTACAACCAGAAGAAGCCATACAGTCTTGGGTTGCAGCTGAACAAAAACTACGACAGTTAAGGACATCATTTTCTTTACATCATTAGTAAGCAAAATTGCTATTTTTCTCAGAATATGGTGTCGTCATCAAAAGCAAAGCCAAATTCAAACATGTCGAACTCATCCATGTCATCTTTTTGAGGTTCATGTCTATTTGCAGCAGACATAAATGAACATTTTTAGAGCAGATTAACGAGTTTTACAGCCCTAAAATTGAGATATTGATTATAATCATCTGACGTTCATATCTGCAATTTCTGCAGAAATTATTCACAAATACTCCCAACAGAGGTCAGATATTGTTACACATCTTGACACAGGCAAACTGTCAGATACCACCTTTAAGGTAGGAATGTACAAGTTTTCCACTTTGCTAAATTTGAGTGAATTGAACTGTGCTTTTTGCATCATTCTTCCTTGTTATTGTTAACTTATTTCACCAGTTGAAAGTCTGGAGAAGAATTATGTTTTCTCAAAGATACATGACCTGAACTGCATTCAGATACAGCTTCTCATGCCATTTGTTACGTTATTCTGTTTTTTACTATAGTTGTACCGGTAAAGTACCGAAGAGGTATTGGCTTTTAGTTTGCCACTAAAGGACATCCATTGCCTTACAGGCCCTTAGTTAAGCTCAATTTTAGCATAGTTTAGAGTGACATACTTAATAAAATAGCAAATGGAGCCATTCTGCATTCATAAAAATGATAAACACTACCTTTATTGTAAGACAAAATACATCTTGCAAAAAAAAAAAAAAAGACTAAATGTTTATTCTTTCCAAATAACCTCAATGGTGATCGCCATTTAAAATAGATTTGCATGTCCTAGCAGACTAGTCGGATGACAATACAACAATCTCAAAAGATAGTTGTCACATGGTCTTCCTAATTTAAAAATAGGGGTGGAACAAAACACCCAAATACACCCAAATACACCCAAATATACATCAAATGTAGATTGATTGAATTACAATCAGTTATGACTGAAACATAATTAAAACGCTTTTTATAGAATATACAATTGTTTTAAACATTAGAAATATGTTTTTAATATGTAAAATTGCGATTTATCAAACTTTGTCTATATCATACTGGTTTTTTGAGTGTCGGTGATCGTAATATTTACATGCCTGTACAAATAATGATGTATACTAGCAGCGTTTTTTTTCCTTCTTTAGCCGAGTCCGGTAAACGGACCCGTTCCCAATCGGTACCGGTCTTTCCCAATTTCGCGACCGGACCCTTCCCAATTCTGGGAACGGACCCTTCCCAATGACGCCGAAGAAGCATTTTTCCAAATTTCATCAAAAACAACCCACAAAAAAGTCGAAAAAATCAAAAACAAACAAAATTCCGTTCAATTCTTACTCATTTTCACTTACGCCGCTAGGATCGAAAAGTTATAGGTACGAACAAAATGTTAAAGACTGGTTTGCAATATCTAATGGCAAACCACGAGGTATGAAAAGAGAAACATAAACCAGTCCATTCACAGAATATGTGACGCGATTGGCGCTGTGGCAAAAACAATGACGCGATGGTATTTCCCCAGTTTGGAATACGCTGATTGGCTAACAGCGAGAAATTCCTTTACCGTAAATCGCATTTTCTGTTGACGTAAAAAAAGGCATGGCTGCTACGAAATTTTAAAATGACAATCGTCCAAATTATTCAGAATTTATGCATGTATAGCTTGCGTATAATAACCCCGACTTGACCTTTATGCAAGAATATATTAACTATCGAATACGAACGCAAAATTAGTTATCCGTGATTGATTTTCATTTGCATGCGTAAATTGCCGAGGTGGAAGGAAGGCGTGGTATTGATCGTATATAGGTGTGAGCTAGATCGTTAATAGATGCTAATATTAAAGGTCAAGTCGGGGTTATTATACGCAAGCTATAATGCTTCACTAAAAGCGTATTATGAAATAGCAATGGATAACTTTTAAATACAAGCATTGTTTTTAAAAAAACCCAGTAGATTTTGAGTTAAATCATGCATGTTAAGATGTCTAAAACCTTTAAATGGCACATCGTCTCGAATTTTGATCTCATGTTGTTTTTTTCTGTTGCCGTTTTGGTCCCGATTGAGAATTGTTTTTCTAAGTGAGTAATCAATATTTTTAATGTTATAAACAGAAAG
This sequence comes from Sinonovacula constricta, assembly GCA_007844125.1. Lineage (NCBI taxonomy): Eukaryota > Metazoa > Mollusca > Bivalvia > Cardiida > Solecurtidae > Sinonovacula > Sinonovacula constricta. The sequence goes on from CM017571.1 coordinate 26,433,487, forward strand.
ACTTCAGTTTAGATGGTTATATTAATAACAACACTGGTCACAACAGTCTGAAACAAAACTGAAAATTGTCATTTACTGTATTTTTAAGTGGGTGGGGAATGATGATGTATACTATTCATTAGTGCATAACATTTCATAATTATAAATTAAGTTGCTTGTTTAGACAAGTTTATCTAGACAGTTTTTATAACAGTGGTTAACATTAAATATCTTTTATGTGTACACATTCTTTCATCAGTAAATTATTATACTTGTTTGTATATCTACAGAATAAATCAAAGGCAGCCCCAGGGTGAGCCACAACAGTAAATACTACCGCAAACGACTAAAAACCGATCATTTTTTTTTTTAACTTTTTCTACATCAAAGTGATATATTTTTTTGCACCATCACTTTGCTGAAACATTATCATGTTTCAAATAAACATGCTGATATAAATATTTTAAGACTTTTTTCACTTTATTCCTCTCAAGTCAATAAACTAACATACAAAGAATGCTAACCATTCACATTTATGCAAATATTGCAATATATTCACCTTGTACATGAAATTCCCAATTAGCCTAATTTTACGACGCGAAAATTCCCAATTTGGCACTTTTCACGATTCGAAAAATTCCCAATTTGATGGTACCGGACCCATTCCCAATAAGGCAAAAAAAACCGCTGACTAGTAATTTTATTGGGAGGTATTTTATACGTCATGTTATACTTACGTTATAATGCATGGCCTTTTCAAAAAGTAACGTTAACATTTGCTCAGTTATACATTATACCCGTTTTTGTTGAATACATTTTTGATACGAACATTACTTTGCCATGGAAGACATTTTCAAAGGCTTATGAAGATCTATTTAATTTCGCTTTTTTTTCTCCGCAAAATGTATGATTAACAACGAAATAAAAGCGAAAGACTTGGCAGCCATTCTCATATTTAAAGTGACTCATATTAAATGCAAAATAACCAAATTTGAACCTCATTCATGGAACATAAGCTGTAAACACTAAATATGTCCCATAACTAATACATTACTAATGCTTTACTTCGAAACATAAGTACGTATTTAATATACTTATTGAATTGTTCAAAGGTATGCAAGCATGATACGTTGTATGTAATTGAAGTGATGCCAAACTAGTTTTAATGACACATTTGATGGGGATAAATAACTAAAGTAACAGTTTGTTTTGTGCTTGGTTTTATCGACTGTGTAAACAAAAATATCTGTAAAAAAACTTTTTTATATAATAACAACAAGTAGTATAGACCCTCATCATAAGGCACATTAAAAACAAACCTGTCTGCTGATCTGAGAATATATTTTACATATAACAAATACACAACATGATATAGGAAGTTGGGTATTTGTAATCGCCGTATTGGTTTATATGTTGCTTAGTAGCGTATTCCTGAAGTGTATTAAATGTGAAATTATTAAACTATAATATTATATATATATATATATATATATATATATATATATATATATATATATATATATCGGCCGCAATAGCTTAGGTGGTAGAGCGTCAGCTTGCGGATCGGGAGGTCGTGGGTTCGAACCCCGGCCGGGTCTAACCAAAGACTTTAAAGTTGGTAGTAGTGGCTTCCCTTCTAACGCTCGGGGCTAAGGGGACAGCATTATGCCTGACTCATCGGTGTCATTATAATGGACCGTCTGGGTTCAGTCCCTGGGCACCTCATAAGTGCCCCTGTGCTATAATGATAGAAATGTCGCTGCGCAGTATCGGCAAAAATGCCGGCTAATCCCAATCCCATATATATATATATAATTATAATAGGTCAACTCTAGTAGGCGCCCAGTTTGAATAGGATACAACACCCTTTTTTTTGAAGTTTTCCCACAAGTCAATGGCAATGTAAGCACGTATTGGTAGTTAAATCGTGAGTATTCACTTTGAAATTGTTCGTTCAGCTTTGGAACGCTTTCGCTGTCCAGGTTTCTTTTCATTGTTGTCTGTCGTTTTCAGACATTTAAAGTTTGTGTCCGTTGCTTTAACGAACTTTGATTTTCTCGCACTTCTTGGCACTGCTGTTAATAGTTATAGGTTATTATACATTTTACTATACAAAACGGGAATATATTTGGACGAGTACACAGCTTGAAAAGTCATATTGGACGAGCCGATTAGGCGAGTCCAATATGACTTTTCAAGCTGTGTACGAGTCAAAATATATTCCCGTATTGTACAGTAAAATGTATAATAACCTTTTTATTATATATCTTTCATTTACTTTAAAATATACATCATCATCATCCCCAACAAAGCCACCACCACCATCAACATTACCAAAACCACCAAAACAAAACAACGCTTCCTGGTCAGCTAGACGCTTTACAAGCAATTTTGAACATATACTAATAAGCATCTTTATGCACGCATGGTTCCCAGTCTTTAATTCGTTAGATATTAAAATCGCAAACCAGACTAGCATCGTATAGTGCACATGTACCCAACCGTCCAATAAGATATTAAAATATATATTTTTTTGATCCAATACGGGAAAATATTGGACGGTCACGTGGTACAAATGCAGATTGTCGATTGGTTAGATTTATTAGAAAATAAATAAAAATATATATATACTCAGCCAAAAAAGAAACCTTACACTTTTGATATTAAGATATTTTCAATATATCTTATTTAAATCAAAACATGTATGTGTCAGAACATTTTACTATCGATTCACTCTACACGTTAACCATATTGCACTCATGGTATCAGTGGTATTCAAGCGAGCGTAAAAATTCAGTTTTTGCACGTGAACCTCGTGCACGCGGTATGGTAACCGATAGTCATTGTTACAAAACACTGTACATGTCTTCAGTAAGCGCACAGATAAATTCACATCTCAAATTGACAGGTTTTACAATGCCGCGATTGTCAGAGGCCGAGAGAAATCGGGCTATTGGAATGATCCAGGGTGGAGTTTCCGTTGTTGACGTTAGTAGGACGTTTAATTGCAGCCGTACCACAATTCATGATCTTGTTAGGCGTTTTAGGCATACAGGTGATGTTCAAGATCGTCCAAGGTCGGGTAGACCAAGAGCAACTAGCCAAAGGGACGATCACGCCATTGTCCTATTGCACTTACGTAACAGGTTCACACCCGCGACGTTGACGGCACCGGCGTATAACGTCTGTGCTCAGACAATTTGCAATCGGTTGCGCACACAAAGGCGCCCAATTAGAGCGCGACGTCCATATACTGGTGGTATACTTACGTTACGCCATCGCCGCACCCGCCTTGGATAGGCACGTGCGCACCGCAACTGGCGGCGACGTGACTGGAACACTGTCTTGTTTTCGGACGAGTCACGGTTTAATCTAAGCCATGCCGACGGCCGTATATGCGTTTATCGTCGTAAAGGTGAACGGTTCGCTCCAGTCTGTGTAAGACAACATGACCGTTTTGGCGGCGGGGGTGTTATGGTTTTGGGCGGGATAATGGGGGGACAGAAAACCAGGCTTATTGTTCTGCGTGGCAACTTAAACGCCCAGAGATACATCAACAATGTCCTAAACGCAGAAGCTATTCCTTTCTTGAGGAGAAATGCTCCAGCTGTTTTTCAACATGACAATGCCCGTTCTCACACTGCAAGAATTACACGCGCTCACTTGGCAGCATCCAACGTCAACGTCATGCATTGGCCAGCAATGTCTCCAGATATGAATCCGATTGAGCATATCTGGGACGTGCTTGGCAGAAACGTTCGCAGTATACATGCTCCACAAAATATCCAGCAGTTGACAAATGCCTTGATCATTGAATGGGACAACCTTCCCAATAGGCTCGTACAACGTTACGTCAATTCGATGCGTCGACGGGTAGATACACTGATTAGAGCAAACGGTGGACATAACAGATATTGATTTCAAAAACAGAATACTCAAACATGATTCAAATGCAAATGAAATGGTCGGCATCCGTCATAAAATGTTTCAATGTCACCAATTAAAAACTGATAAATTTAATTTTGACCCCTATGAATGAAAAAACAGTATTTAAACAAATTTAAAACATAACCAATAAAAACAAAATGCTATCTGTGTTGGATATGCATGTCTTTAACATGTCCAACAATCATTTCCAGATTCGGATATCTGGTTACTAAAAAAAAGAAAAAACATACACTGTAAGGTTTCTTTTTTGGCTGAGTATATATGCTACATTATATATTCATATGAATATATATGCAAATATAAAAAAATTGATATATCCAAAACGAAGTAATGTACTCAACCAATTGCATGAACAAGTAACCTGCATAACCCTTAATTGCCGTTCTGTGGTAAACAAAGACACTACTGTCGGTCAGTACTTACGGGAGGAAAAAGTTGATTTTGCATTACTAACTGAAACCAGGTTTTCTGATGATAAACAACACCAGTTTGAAACATCAGACCTTTACCAGTTTGGCTACAAATTAACCGTGGCAAACAGACAAAAAAGACTAGGAGATGGTATCGCGATACTATTAACGTTAGAAAAGTTGAAAGTGGAACAACACAATGTTTTGAATTTAGTATTTGGAAATTGGTTCTTAAAAAACATTACTCTACATGTCATTTGTGTCTACAGACCTCCTTCTTCATCAACAGCCAGTCAGTTTGTGATTGACTTTTTCAACTTTATGGAAAAAACTTTACCAAATCTTTCAAATTTATTGGTAATGGGCGATTTCAATCTGCATATACATGACGACAATAGAGCTATCAGTGATTTTAGAAACTTATTATATGCTATGGGCCTAGAACAGCACGTCAACCTCAGTACCCACACCGGTGGACAGAGTCTAGATCTTGTAATTACGGAGAATGTTAATGGTGTTAAAGTGCATTTGTGTAAACCTGGGCCCTACATTTCGGACCACTGTGTTGTGAAAACTATTCTCAACATTAAGAAAGAAAGTGTCATAAGCAAAACAATTACCTTTCAGAACTTTAAAGATATTGACCAGCTGCAATTCTCAAACGACTTAAAAAGTATATCAATAGAAAACAATGTTAATATTAATGACTACGTCAACCAGTTTGAATATGGAATCCAAAGGGTGTTAGACCACCATGCGCCGCTTAAGGAAAAAACTAAAATTTGAAGACCTCCAAAACCATGGTTTAGTGAGTCAGTTTTACTTTTGAAACATCAAACACGAAAGGAAAGTCTGTGGTGAAAATACAGAACAAAGGACCATTTCGAAGCATTGGAAGCATCCCGAAATAAATATTCATATGCAATAAATCAAGAAAAAAAGGCTGTTATCACTAACAAAGTGTTATCTGCTAAAGGAGATTAAAAAAAACTATACAATTTAGTTAGTAAACTAACTGGAACCAAAACTGAAAATCCATTGCCACAAGGCGAAATGAATGGCATTCTAGCAGAAAACTTCGCTGACTTTTTCATGGAGAAAATTGATAAAATTCGCGATTTTTTTAAAGAGCTTTCCAAACTTTAAACCAGAAATGAAAAACGTACAAAGTTTCGATAGCTTTGAAGAACTAAGTGAAAATGAGGTAAAGAAACTTATTTGTGAACTGATTACAAAATCCTCAGAATTAGACATTTTACCAACACATATATTAAAAGCATTTCTGGAAGATCTTCTACCTATTATCACAAAACTGGTAGACCTTTCTTTTCGGCAAGGCATTTTTCCCAAGAAATATAAAAAAATTGTTAGAATTGTTAGACCACTTTTGAAGAAAGTAGGGCTAGAACTTAAACTTGTTAACTACAGACCAGTGAGTAACCTTTCTTTTCTCTCAAAAGTTACCGAAAAAGCTGTACTCTCAAAGTTAAACGTACATGCTTCTACACATAACTTGCTACAGAAGAACCAGTCTGCCTATAGGCAATTTCACTCGTGTGAATCAGCGCTTGTCTGACTAGTCAATGATATTTTAGGTGGAATGGAGAAACGGCCCCTGGCTCTACCTTGCTTATGCTGGAACGTTGGTTGACGTCATTCCACAGACTATTTCATTGTACAGATTTGCAGATGACAATATGCGTTTCCGACCATTACCAGAGACTGAATCAAGTGCAATTGAAGAACTTGAGCGGTGTGCAATTCATATAAATGACTGGATGAACAAAAGCAAACTCAAAATGAACGCATCAAAAACTGAATTTATTATTTTCGGCAGCAAAACTCACACTACAACCTCCTTGATATAGCTGGCAACATCATCAAGCGTGAATCTCAAGTGCGTTACTTAGGTGCCTTCCTTGATGAAACTTCAAGGATCTTTTAAGGAGCACGTAAGACGGAAATGTCGCTCTGCAATGATAAACTATCTGAGAATTAAGAGTGTGCGAAAGTACCTTACGAAGGCTGTTACAGAAATTCTCCTTCTATCGTTAGTAATTTCACATCTTGACTACTGTAACGTTATTCTTTATGGTATAGCCGATTCTGAACTACGCAAAATGCAACGCATTCAAAACATGTGTGCAAAACTAGTTCTCAGACGCAGCAAATTTGACAGTTCATCACAAGCTCTGTATGACCTACATTGGCTCCCTATCAAAGCTAGGATAAATTTTAAAATATTATGTTTCAGGGTTCGACATTAAGGACCGACCGAACGACATTCACTAGCAGATCGGTGGTTCGGTCTTGCTAAGTCCTAGGCTAGCTGGACCGACTGGTTGTGTTCTAAATCGGACAAACTTCGCCGAAAATCTACATATGAATGAATCAAGTAAAAAATATTTATAATGGTTAAACTCGGTTGCTTTTGACGCTTGTCGATACAGTTTCTTGAGAAACCCGTGTGCTATATTTAGCAGTATATATACATTGTAACAACCTTGACATGCGTTCACTCATTGGCTGGTGTTTTCAGAACGAGGCTTTGTCCCCTACGCACTTGTCAAATATCCAATGTCGTAATACTAATTGTTAAGTGGATACAAATTAATGCTTATTTCTTCATCTATCTTCTTATTTTCTAATGTTTATGGAACTGTCCTATTATTATCTATACTATTTGAATAAAAAGGCGAGGGATACAAAAGCACGAATACTATCTGTAATCATCTCAAGTATTACGACAACAGACTATAATACGGTTTGTTTATAATGCACTATGCGCAGACGACACAAAAATGTCGAGCAATGTACTTAAGTTTGATTTTTCGTCCGACAAGAAAAAGACAAAAAAAGACGGACGACGGTATGAAACGAAAGAGCAAGGATGCTTCAATAAAACTGTGTGACAAAACAAAGCGGATAAGATCGTTTTGTCCAAAATGAACAGATGAGTTTAGATCTAGTTGGCTAGATTTTGAAGAAAAAGAGCAATCTTATGTTTTGTAAGACATGCAGATTTGTTGTCGGTACGGACGATTTCAGAATCGATAATATAAAGGGGCATTCTGAATCTAAATCCCATATATCTCACCAATGTAAATATGATCTTAAGTACAGCTCACCGTTCACTACTTTTGTTGCATCCTATACTGGGGAAATAAAGCAGATTGACAATCATGTGAGCCTAGCCTGTTCAGTTGTGTGAAAACGTCTAGTCATATAGGTATGGTCATACTTACCTTTCTAATCATATAATTACCAATGTATGATACCTATATTAGACTAGAAAATTAAGTATAATCATACCTAAGTTGCATTAATAGAATGCTAAGTTTCATACTAATTATCTAGTTATAACTGTGGCATACTTAGTTATATTGGTATGTTACTGGAATAGGTAAATAAGAAAAGGTCCTATCAAAACTCTCACAAATATTTAAATTTTATCTACCAGTAGACAAAGGCAAACAAGGTAAATGCAAATGTGACAAAAACACATCAAATTTTATCTACCAGTAGACAAAGGCAAACAAGGTAAATGCAAATGTGACAAAAACACAGAGACGAGACATAACACACATAAAGAAAAAAACATCAGTTACCAAGACAATGCTTGAACTCGTATAACAATTTTATTTAAGTATCGTATTTGTATAATGCATTTTACATTTTGGTCTAGTCCAGTTTAGGCCAGGTCTAGTAAGTTTTCTAAGTTACTGGACCACTGGTCCAGCTCTCAAAAAAAGTTAACGTCGAACCCTGTGTTTCATGTACAACTGTCACCTTGGTAATGCTCCCGTCTACCTAACTGACCTATTGACAAAGCATGTTTCAAGTAGACCTGGTTTAAGATCTGCAAATTGTGGGACATTATATAACATTCCGTTTAATAAAAGAAAGACTTTCAGTGACAGAAGTTTTTGTACCTTCGGCCCAGTGCTATGGAACAGTCTGCCATTAGATGTGCTACAATCAGAATCTTTAGATGTTTTTAAGAAGGGATTAAAGACATTTTACTTCCGTAATTTTAATTCACTGTTTTAAAATGGGGAAGTATGCGTACTTTTAAAAATCAAAGAACCTTTACTGCTGTGCATATACTTGTATGTATGTTTATCTTGCAATGTTTTAACATCTTAGATTCTGTGAGTTTTACTTGCTAAAAAGCTAAATTTTCTGTTTTAAATTTTATTGTATTAATTGCATGTCTCGTTTGATTTTTATTAGTTATTGTACAACGCCATTGAATATGATATTGTATAAAAATAGGCGTTTAATCAGATAAAACAGTTTCAGTTTCAGTGAGTCATGTAAAGACTGATTTACCATTAAAAAAAATCATATTTGTAAGACATCCTAAAACAATGACTGTTTACATTTAGCACTTAACGTAAACATCTTTTTAAGTAAGCAATCAATACAGTGATATCTTTTAATCTTTCGATCAATTAAAGAAAACAAACCTACCGTTATTATCATCAATAGTTGACACTTCCTTCACATGTTCCTGTAATACCCTAGATCTACAACGGCATGTTTGTAGCATGCAGCTGGTTTCCCGTCCAATTGTAACTTGATTCCAATTAACACCTTCTCAACAGGGTATAAGCAGTGATCAGCTGACCGCGTGACATTTCTGGCATACGCGACAGGCTGTTCTCAAAATAGCTGCACGGGTGTTGCTTCGCAGAGGTTAAACTAGCCGCAGGGGATAGATTTACACGGCTGCTTACCGCTTCGCGGAGGAGTTGCTGCTTAGAGGTTAAAATGTGCTGAAAACTACTGGGGTGAAACTGCTGCTGCTTAGAGGTAGCCGCTGCTTAGAGGTGCTGCTTCGAGAGGTTTTACTGTATATACAATTCTTCCAAGGTTCAAAATAAATAAAATCATGTATTAAAACATTTTAATACATTTTTTAGAAACACTGCGGGATATATTTGGGTGTATTTGGGTATATTTGGGCGATTCGTTCTGCAGTAAAAATAGCTATCTCTGAAGCATGGCTCAGATAGAAAATACCTGTTTGCAATGACGTGTGGGGAACTATGCTTCACTGTTCACATAGATGAACAGTATTTTGCAGGTAACAATGACTTCATTTGTGTTTTAAGAAAAAAAGCATTGTTCCAAATTGTCGAATACCACTTTAATAGTTTAAATAACCAAAGGCATGGCCCACAGCAAATTTCTGGTAGAGTATGACACGGTTGAACAGTGTGTTTTCTGCTTATTTGATGCAATAAATTTGTATACAATGCAGTCGGAAGATCATTTTGCATATTTCGTGATGCTTCTAAAATTGCTAAGTACAAACTGTGTAAGGCCTTAAAAAATCTAACTGTGTAAGGCCTTAAAAAGGTTGGCTTTCGGTTACCCGACTGACAGTATATTTTACCTGCCGAGTTAAAAGCTTTTATGTAAAAAAATATGATGCGATAGTTCTTATGCACATTGGCAGGAAATGGTCTGCATCAATTGGACAATTGGTTCAATGTCATATTAATCGGATGTACACGTCTAAATGATAGAGACCATCAGTGCAACCCAGTGCAGAGTTGAATTGTACCATATCAGGGTTTTTTCAGCCTGTCTCACAGGGCCGATATTCGGCCCCGTTCCCAATGCCAAATAGCGACCATTTTTCCCAATTTCAAGAAAAAAATTCCCAATCTTAAATTAATTCCCATTTGAACTGAAATGCCTTTTACCTTTAAAAAATATATAACCAAGAAACCATGAAATCAAGAGACTATTCCAATTAAGCGAATTGTTTGTTTGTTTACTTTTGATCGGTGATCTGTGAAAACTACTAATGTGAATTTATGTATGAATGTAACAGATGAAAACATAGATTCTTACCCAGCCGAATACCGTAACGCAAGTTGAAGATGCGTCACTGAGCCATTCCAGATAACATTGTAATCAATATATGGTTTGAAAATTAACTTTGAAAATTAACAGGAATTTTTTTTTATTTCATAAAAGTATTTTCGCCATAACTGTTTGACTGCGTATAAAACTGAAAGGAGTTATGATGCAAAAACGGTACATGCAGTACCGGCTTTTATACTGACCCGCGAATTATAGTACGCTATCTAGAATCTACCAACTTCTGTAGATGATGACCGTAATACCATCCAGCACAGAAGCTGTGGAGAGAGGGTTCAGCTCCATGAACCTACAATGCACTTCTTTGAGAAGCTCCCTTGGCCAGGAAAAACTCCAATTTAATGAGAATCTGTATTGAAGACCCTGCAGAGCTTTCTGAACAAACTCTGGAAGAGCTCTGTAACACATTCAGGGACACAAAAGCAAGGCAGATAAAGCTTTATTGCAGAAAAATAAATGTTTAAAATTTCCCAATTGGTTTGATTTGTCGATACTTTTTTTTCCCAAATTTGACTATTTACCGCGTCAAAAATTCCCAATTTGGACTGGGGCCTTTTTCCCCAAAACCCCTGAAAATCCCCCCTGCATATAAACAACTTTGTCATGATGTAGCAAAATGACAGGTGCGCTGGTCACAGGTCGTTAGAAAAGTGTACTTACCGATACAAAGTATTTTATATGTAAATACGGGTCAGTCTCAATCTAAAATCTTTCTTGGTGAATAGAAAGTCACTTCTGATACCAACTTCAGGAATGGTGATTTTATTAAAGTTACACTACCTTAAATATACCAAATAAATAGTAAAATATTAAATCATAGGGCAGGAACATACTAAATGGTCATGTCAGCTGGTATAAGTATTGTTTTTAAAAAAACAAAAAAGATAAAAAAAAATACCTACCGACCCATATTTTCAGGGCATGTAACCAGAAAAAAACCACCTTTTTTTGCCTAAACAATAATTTTTTAAAACTGTAAATTTTGGTGCGGTTCCTGATATTTTTTGTAGTTTCTGTGTTTCCTGCGAAGCTGGCATCATAACTTCAAACACATTCTTGTCTTCTACAGACTTGCTGTAAGATCCCTGTACTGTCAATGGCTCAATGCCTTTAATATTGATTGTAACAAAAAACTTTAATGACAAGTCAAAGTCTGTCAAAAATCAAGTTGTATGGGTCGGCATTGTATGTGTCACATCCCGCTGCTTTGGAACTCACAAGCATCTTCACATGTTTTTAAAGTTCTTGAGGTGTTGTCGGTCTTTAACACATTCACAGTTACTGAGATGGGACGGTCATAAAAAAGTTTGGGTCGGGGGTAAATCCACTGGGTGGTATCCGACAGTTTCGACCAAAGATTTTTTTCATTGAACACCATAATAAATCAATGTTACCTGAACAGATGGTGGGAAATGTTTATTGATGCCCTGACCTGTCTGACAAGTGGACCATAACGTCACAATCTTCATTTCAAACATGGATTTCCTATCTGAGCCACGCTGCAGTTAGATATTTTAAAACTTAGAAAAACACATGACCACTTATGTTTTAGCTCATCCACGTCATCCGCTGTGATGTCTATTTTTAGCAGGAGTCCCAATTGTTCTTAGGTATAGATTTGAAAAGAATGAACATTAAAGTTTTGGTTACAAGTTTTACTGCCTTAAAATTGAGATACTGTTGAAATTCGTCAAAACTTAGACAAAAGTATGCTTTTGTTTCTGCAGAAATGATGTTCAAATACCCCAAACAAAGATAAGATATTGTTAAATATATTAGATACAGGCAAACTGTTGGATACCACCTTAAATTGGATATATGTAAAAATGAATATGTTTGCGTAATTAACAAATTTAAGCGTATGCAATGTTGCAATTTGTAAATTAAACATTGAATATTGGTGGATACCCACTTCCATAGTTTACATTTAAACCTTCATAGCTTATCAGCCATTGTTACAAGTACAAAGTTTAAATTGTGGCTACCATTATGGTATTGACTTCGAGTTAATATTCATCACACCTACTTTTGCCTTGAATGGTGTCATGGTATTGTGCTCTCTAGTCAGTTTTTGTAAATAATTATTACATATTATATGGATAGAGGTCCCGATGTCATTGTCAGTCCAAGGACTCTGAACGAAAGAAGTAAATTATGTACAAACCTATTCTTGCTGCTAACAGGAAATTGCGAGGAAATAAGTCACTGAAAGACATTGTTCATCATTTACGACATCATTATTTATTGTGGATGGATATCTACAGTAATTATATATTGCAATATATTGTGATATGTTTGGGACGTATTGCGATACATATTGCATTGTTTTATTGACTATATAATCTCATTTTTTAACCTAATAAAATATATAGGAAGATATTCAAGTTTTTATTAAAATATAGGAAAGCAGCCTGCAGTAAATGACTCTTTATCCAGTAACAAATTAAGTAAGTAACTATAAACAATGATCAGAAAGCAGAAATAATAATTCTTTTAGAACAAAGAACAAAAATAACTTTCCAATAAAAAGAAAAGCTGGCAGCATTGTGCAATAAGCTAATAAACTCCCAAAATGACATGAGGTCAGACTTTAAAGCAGTGTTTATAAATAACCTTGATATGTTCTGCAGTACAGTCTAAAATGCTGACTGCCAAATCCAGCTCTGCACAACTATTAATGTATATTCTGCATTTATTCCATTATAAATTTTCGGAAATTATATTTTATTGTAGTGGTTGCTTTACATTAACCTTTTTTTAAATGCAAATCAGGTGTTAAGTATAAAAATAGAGAAATTAGTGGATGAATGTGAGGTACAGGGATTTACCAGACTAAAGATCCCACATTCTATACAAATAAATTACCAGCCTATATGCACAAAAAATAAATCCTGTGTCCATATGGACACAAATAGTCCAGAGTAACTTCTCTTTCAAGCCACAATAATGGCGATCTCGGCAACTCTTAACATTTGTCCTGTTTCTTTAATGCCACTCCGTCCATTTCGGTATCAAATGATTTGGTTATCAGTCAAGGTCCATGGAATTATGGGAAGCATATTTATTATATATAGATTTATTATATATAGTATAGCATTGTTGTATTTAGACATAAAAGTGAATTGCTATCTGTGTTAAAAATAATAACCAATCGTTTAAGCACAACATATTCCTGTTCTCGTCACAAACACTTTTAATTGAAGCTCTATATCTTTCGTATAATTTAAAAAACAACAACTTTTGGTTTAATTATGGCAAAATAGACAGTCTTAAGAAGCTTTTGGGGCAAACGGAAAAATCGGCACAACAGAAACCAGTTATAATGACTATTTACAATGAACATAAAGTTTAAATATGTGTATATGTTTTAAGACTAAAGAGATGTTAGATTCAGTGTGTAGTTTGCTATTGTACCAAACCACAGTTGGACCCCTGTTTTCATGATCTGAGGTATTTATGATATCCTGTATCTTGGGCTCTGAAGCTGTCATATACTTAGCTGACTAATTAAGGCCACTCCGGCTCTCTACTGCTAACTAAACCCCTAAGGCCAGTCAACAGAGAGGTACTTAGCTACAGAATGAAGTCGATGTCATTTATTCTTTACTATCATGTGTTCCCATGAACAAATTTTTTATTCCTAATCACAAAGCTCAGATGCCTGGAAATGACTTTTAGTTAATTTATAAAGGCTATGTTCAAAAGCTGGAGGGGCCCATTTAAAAGCTTCAAGGGACCAGCAGCCCTTTGCCTGGACCCACTGGGCACCAGCTTTTTTTTCCCCATTATTTTAAAAACTTCTCAGTTTCACCCATGTGATCAGCTAGGTGCTTGATCATGTGACCGAGTAGACAGAGCATTCTGGTAGTTGGTGTCATGTTAATCATTGCAGTAAGTACCTACATTTTAGCAGATTTTATTTTCAATTTGTGTACATTAGTATTTTATGTTTTTTATTTTCAGATACTGCCAAGATGTTCTTATACCTAGTGATGGAGGAATCATGATTTAGACTTACGTCTTTTCAGAAGACTGATCATGTGTTATTGAGAGGTTTTTTTATTAACTTTTTTTTATATTTTTTTTCTTTGTCAATTGACATATTGTCTTTTCAGAAGACTGATCATGTGTTATTGAGAGGTTTTTTTATTAACTTTTTTTTATATTTTTTTTCTTTGTCAATTGACATATATTTCATTTTGTTAATTAACATTATTTAAATCAATTTTATTAGTTTTAAAGAAAGGACATGGTTTGTAGCCTAATTTCAGTCATGCTTTTAATACCTCCCCATGGGCCAAGACATTTAATTAGATAAAAACTTCCAACAACTAATAGTGAGCGCTAGAATATCCTTTTGTCTGAATTGTTTATTCAAACAGGTAAATATAACCCAAGAAAAAGTATATTACAATCTTCTGTACTTTTGCTTGGCCATTATAATTATAATTAAATATTATTGTAAAATACTTAAAGTGTTGATGGTAACAATTTGATAATCTGAATGCATTAATGAGATGTATTTGCGAGATTTACAGTTTCTTTGTCCCCATTGATAATTCAATATGTTTTCTAACTTGTCTATTATGAAGAACCATTAAGACTGATAGGAACCTGTGGCCAAGCCTGTACAGCCACCAACTCTGAACTCTTCAGCTCCTCATTATGTGGGTTCATGTCCCAGTCAGGGCAACAACTTTCAAGAGGAGAGGTCTTCTAGCTGTGCAGTGGTACGCCGGTGGTGCAAACCTAGGTTTATTTCTTACTATTTGAGGATCATGACCCAATCCCCAGGATTAGAAATGTATTGCATCGTTTTAGAAAAAGTGTCTGTACCGTAAAGTTTTATAGATAAGACGCACACAAAGATAAGACGCACCCCCTCTTCGAGGTCTAGAATCAAGAAAAAAAAGTAAATTCTCAAAGACAAGACGCATCCCCGATTCACTAATCCATCTGGCCGCCATTACGAAATTCCCGCGTCGCCGCATCGCTCGATTTGACTCGAGGGAACATGTTCCAATTGTTCCGTAAATCGGTGTTTGCGCCGAGTGCTTATTATTCTCTAAGTGTCTTGAATAATACGCCGCGACTGTTTGCCTAGTGAGACCGTGTGTATTGTGTTACGTTATGACACTCTACCCCAATATATCGTTACACGCCAGACAGGATATTCTCGCGGCTATCCCAGCCCTACACATGAGAGAACATCCTGTTTCACGCGGCAGCATGTCATAAAAACAATTAAGTTCTAGGCCTATAATTAAGTTCTCGACACATGGGACAAACACACAAATGACATTTAAAATAACAACTAAAGGCTTTTATATGTTCATTTTCACACCATGCTATTTAAGTGACCGCTTACCAACAAATTAGTTCTATGCACCTTTGTAATTACTTACGAATGATGGACGATCTATTAACATCCAAAAGAGGTGTGAAAACTTGTCTGCGCAAATAGCCGATGCACATTATATTGTTGTTAAGTGGGTTTTTAATTTCAACTTAAAATTTATTCGTAGTTAACATTTAAAATAAAACAAATTTCAATTCAAAATTGATCAATTGAATAATGCCATATTACCTAGACGATGATAATAACAGCGTCGTCAATGAATATGCCCGTTCCACTAAAACTCAATAACCGTTTCCGGATTATGAAACTTCGCCGATTTTGTTAGAATAAATTGATATTTATGCAAATATCTATTGCATATTGTTGTTTTATGTATACACAAACGAATTTAAATGTCTCTTTTTATGTTTAATGTCAAATTTTAGGTAAAAACAACGTAACTTTTCCCTTAAAATAGCACAATACAGTTGTCTATGGCCGATACTATAGGCGATATTCTCTGCAGTCGGTTTAGTCTAAGGGTCAATTTTGGTCTGGGGAAAAAAGGGGAAAACTTAAATTTGCATGTATAAGACGCAACCCCCACTTTTTTATCATCATTTGGGGCAAAAAACTGTCTTATCTATAAAACTTTACGGTACTTCCAAGTTAAACTGTAAAAGGGGATCAGATGACGAAGTGCATGGCTCAGATGCACACCCGGAACGACCAGTGTTGCCCGACCTGAACGACCAGCGATGCTCACCCACGATGACCTGGGTTGTCAACCCAGGACGACGAGTGTTGCCCACCCAAGACGACCTGCAGAGTTTCTCCACATTTCAGTCCGATAGGGCTTATTCCTGAGCTGTACAACACACTCCTTCAGCTTGGTTTCCGAAGGAGTCATTACGGCGATGGATAATTTTTGAAGTTGTTTCATTGTGTACTTTTCCGTTAAACTGTACCTGGCATTTCAAAATTATTTTTGTGTTGATGCTTTGGCCTTTAAGCGGTTAGGAATAAGGTGTCACTCATTATCCTCTTCTTCTGCTTTAATACGGTTAGCTGCTAATGATGTAGAATACTTTTAAGTAAACTCCTTAAACAGTTAGGATAGCTAGTTTTAATTGACATAACATAGTAAATTTTTGCTCGTTAATTTAATATTTTTGCTTTTTTCAATGTGTATTTCTCAATCCTAAATATCTCGTAGGTTAAATTTTGTGGTGTGTGTGGCCTGCCCACAGGTCCAAGTGATGCGCCAGTGCTGTTGTTGGAAGTGCTGATGTAGTTGCCAATGCACCGTTCCGACAGAATGTTCAAGGAAACCTTAGACTTGCTTTCGCTGCGATGCAAATAGTGACTAGGGTCCCATCAAGAAGGTGTATAATAGCTCCTTTCTCATGACCTGTTAAAACAAAGTACCATCCTCTTGCATAGCACGTGATCTCTGTATTGACGAGCAGCCCAGTAGGCAGCAGTGTATGCATCTGTACCTTTGCCTCATTTAGGTCTTGCATTAATGTTCATGTCGATCCCATTACGAACGGTGTGTGTATCTCCATCAGTCATGTTCCGCGTCAGCCGCCAGATAATCCGTATGGATGAAAAGGGAGCCGAGCGCGTAAGCCTCCCCTTCTGGCACATAGCCTCTCCATGGACAAGACCCTAAGCCAGCCTCCACGTGGTACACCATGGTAACTGGGCTCCTTGCAGGCCCAGGCTAGATGGCTAGGGATCTGGGAGCAGGTTGGAGCCCCAGAGGTGCAGTGTCCAGGGCCCATCGGCATATGGATATGTCCGGACACTCACCAATCCACCCCCACCTATGGGTTAAATAGGCGTGC
Source organism: Sinonovacula constricta (assembly GCA_007844125.1). Taxonomy (NCBI): domain Eukaryota; kingdom Metazoa; phylum Mollusca; class Bivalvia; order Cardiida; family Solecurtidae; genus Sinonovacula; species Sinonovacula constricta. Next base: position 26,450,907 of record CM017571.1, read on the forward strand.
AGACATAGCATGTAAGCCCTGGCAGGCTGTATGTCTAGGAGTGGGACTCCAAACTCAATCCCGCCCCCCAGGGTGACTTCATATTAGGTCTTCATATTAGGTTACACTTTAGGGTGCTGTTGACTTGCAGGGGGTCCTTGGGGTAAAGGCAAAGTTGTACAGGCGATGTTGTCCAGAAAGGGGCATCGGACAGATGAAGTTGATGGCTTAGACGACCCAGGGCGACCATCTAGAGACTGCCGACGTTGGCAGTCCGAGATGCCCAAACCACGGGTAAGTTTGGTTGTTGTCAAAATAGGTACGTTGCGTTGAAGAAAATGGAATGTTTTTTCTGTAAATTTACTACAGCCGTTGTGTAAATATTACCTCGAAGCATAGCATGCTTTGAAAAGAGTAAAAACTTGGTCAAGTACTGTGGCTTCCGGCTGGAATGCAATCTTAGAAAGCCCTAATTTAAGTTGCTCCTCTACCTGAATCCTTGTGGTGTTGGTAGGAAATAAGAGCTGTAGGACAGAAAGACTTCCTTACAGCTGTAGTTCATCTTGAAGGAAGTGGTAGTTTTCGAGTCTGTATGCCGTTCCACAAGCCTGACATCGCAGTGTTCATGTATGCAGCATAACTGACTGTAAACGTGGTTCATTTTATTGCTTTTCGTCATTCATTAGTAAACAGAAAAAATTCCTCTTTCGTTTATATAATGTAATCCTTGGAACCCTCTGACCATTTACATTGCATTTCCATGAAACTAAACCACGGTTTTCTTCTTCTTTTGTAGCCTGGAATGCATCGTTACTAGAGACTCTTCTGAATCCTGATCCTCCGGAGAGGCTCCAGACCACAAGCATCCTACACTGAGCCTTGGCGGTACTCTCTCAGTCAGCAGCTTTAAGGTCACATCAAGCCTCGGGTTTAGGGAAGGTCGCAGTCCCATGCTGTGGCGACTGTAGCCTCTTTGTAGCTGCTGTGTTTACCACATTCTTGCGTGTCTTCATTCGATCCAGTTAGGAACTCAATTCTTCAGCTCTCGGCATTTGGGGTGCACGTTTTTCCTACTGTCCTCTGCATTTGAGAGTTGCTTCATATTGGCTCGCACGCATACTGACACAACTTTGTTTCTTATACCAGCCAACACTAATCAGACTAAATTTTTGCCAGTGACTCGCACTTGTACGACTAATAGGACTGCAGCGAATGTGTGAGAGCTGAAAGAGTTGGGAATACCCGAGGCTTCTGCATTGTCCGAGTTTCTGTAACATTATACTGTTAGGTGCTGCTGTTCTGGAGATTATCTTTGGGTTATTGGAAAGTTGTGCGAGGCTGACTTGAAAGGGATCAGGGGGACGAAGTGCATGGCTCAGATGCACACCCGGGACGACCATTGTTGCCCTACCTGAACGACCAGCGATGCCCACCCAGGATGACCAGGGTTGCCAACCCAGGACGAGTGTTGCTCAGACGACCCAGGGCGACCATCTAGAGACTGCCGACGTTGGCAGTCCGAAGATGCCTAAACCACGGGTAAGTTTGGTTGTTGTCAAAATAGGTACGTTGCGTCGAAGAAAATGGAACGTTTTTTCTGTAAATTTACTACAGCCGTTGTGTAAATATTACCTCGAAGCATAGCATGCTTTGGAAAGGGTAGAAACTTGGTCAAGTTCTGTGGCTTCTGGCTGGAATGCAATCTTAGAAAGCCCTAATTTTAAGTTGCTCCTCTACCTGAATCCTTGTGGTGTTGGTAGGAAATAAGAGCTGTAGGACAGAAAGACTTCCTTACAGCTGTAGTTCATCTTGAAGGAAGTGGTAGTTTTCGAGTCTATGTCCTTCCACAAGCCTGACATCGCAGTGTTCATGTATGCAGCATAACTGACTGTAAACGTGGTTCATTTTATTGCTTTTCGTCATTCAATAGTAAACAGAAAAAATTCCTCTTTCATTTATGTTATGTAATCCTTGCAACCCTCTGACCATTTACATTGCATTTCCATGAAACTAAACCACGGTTTTCTTCTTCTTTTGTAGCCTGGAATGCATCGTTACTAGAGACTCTTCTGAATCCTGATCCTCCGGAGAGGCTCCAGACCACAAGCATCCTACACTGAGCCTTGGCGGTACTCTCTCAGTCAGCAGCTTTAAGGTCACATCAAGCCTTGGGTTTAGGGAAGGTCGCAGTCCCATGCTGTGGCGACTGTAGCCTCTTTGTAGCTGCTGTGTTTACCACATTCTTGCGTGTCTTTATTCGATCCAGTTAGGAACTCAATTCTTCAGCTCTCTGCATTTGGGGTGCACGTTTTTCCTACTGTCCTCTGCATTTGAGAGTTGCTTCATATTGGCTCGCACGCATACCGACACAACTTTGTTTCTTATACCAGCCAACACTAATCAGACTAAATTTTTGCCAGTGACTCGCACTTGTACGACTAATAGGACTGCAGCGATTGTGTGAGAGCTGAAAGAGTTGGGAATACCCGAGGCTTCTGCATTGTCCGAGTTTCTGTAACATTATACTGTTAGGTGCTGCTGTTCTGGAGATTATCTTTGGGTTATTGGAAAGTTGTGCGAGGCTGACTTGAAAGGGATCAGGGGGACGAAGTGCATGGCTCAGATGCACACCCGGGACGACCATTGTTGCCCTACCTGAACGACCAGCGATGCCCACCCAGGATGACCAGAGTTGCCAACCCAGGACGACGAGTGTTGCTTAGACGACCCAGGGCGACCATCTAGAGACTGCCGACGTTGGCAGTCCGAGAAGCCCAAACCACGGGTAAGTTTGGTTGTTGTCACAATAGGTACGTTGCGTAGAAGAAAATGGAACATTTTTTCTGTAAATTTACTACAGCCGTTGTGTAAATATTACCTCGAAGCATAGCATGCTTTGGAAAGGGTAAAAACTTGGTCAAGTTCTGTGGCTTCCGGCTGGACCAGACCACAAGCATCCTACACTGAGCCTTGGCGGTACTCTCTCAGTCAGCAGCTTTAAGGTCACATCAAGCCTCGGGTTTAGGGAAGGTCGCAGTCCCATGCTGTGGCGACTGTAGCCTCTTTGTTGCTGCTGTGTTTACCACATTCTTGCATACTTTATTCAATCCAGTTAGGAACTCAATTCTTCAGCTCTCTGCTTTTGGGGTGCATGTTTTTCCTACTGACCTCTGCATTTGAGAGTTGCTTCATATTGGCTCGCACGCATACTGACACAACTTTGTTTCTTATACCAGCCAACACGAATCAGACTAAATTTTTGCCAGTGACTCGCACTTGTACGACTAATAGGACTGCAGCGAATGTGTAAGAGCTGAAAGGGTTGGACCAGCGATGCCCACCCAGGATGACCAGGGTTGCCAACCCAGGATGACGAGTGTTGCTTAGACGACCCAGGGCGACCATCTAGAGACTGCCGACGTTGGCAGTCCGAGAAGCCCAAACCACGGGTAAGTTTGGTTGTTGTCAAAATAGGTACGTTGCGTCGAAGAAAATGGAACATTTTTTCTGTAAATTTACTACAGCCGTTGTGTAAATATTACCTCGAAGCATAGCATGCTTTGGAAAGGGTAGAAACTTGGTCAAGTTCTGTGGCTTCCGGCTGGAATGCAATCTTAGAAAGCCCTAATTTTAAGTTGCTCCTCTACCTGAATCCTTGTGGTGTTGGTAGGAAATAAGAGCTGTAGGACAGAAAGACTTCCTTACAGCTGTAGTTCATCTTGAAGGAAGTGGTAGTTTTCGAGTCTGTATGCCCTTCCACAAGCCTGACATCGCAGTGTTCATGTATGCAGCATAACTGACTGTAAACGTGGTTCATTTTATTGCTTGTCGTCATTCATTAGTAAACAGAAAAAATTCCTCTTTCATTTATGTTATGTAATCCTTGCAACCCTCTGACCATTTACATTGCATTTCCATGAAACTAAACCACGGTTTTCTTCTTCTTTTGTAGCCTGGAATGCATCGTTACTAGAGACTCTTCTGAATCCTGATCCTCCGGAGAGGCTCCAGACCACAAGCATCCTACACTGAGCCTTGGCGGTACTCTCTCAGTCAGCAGCTTTAAGGTCACATCAAGCCTCGGGTTTAGGGAAGGTCGCAGTCCCATGCTGTGGCGACTGTAGCCTCTTTGTTGCTGCTGTGTTTACCACATTCTTGCATACTTTATTCAATCCAGTTAGGAACTCAATTCTTCAGCTCTCTGCTTTTGGGGTGCACGTTTTTCCTACTGTCCTCTGCATTTGAGAGTTGCTTCATATTGGCTCGCACGCATACTGACACAACTTTGTTTCTTATACCAGCCAACACTAATCAGACTAAATTTTTGCCAGTGACTCGCACTTGTACGACTAATAGGACTGCAGCGAATGTGTGAGAGCTGAAAGAGTTGGGAATACCCGAGGCTTCTGCATTGTCCGAGTTTCTGTAACATTATACTGTTAGGTGCTGCTGTTCTGGAGATTACCTTTGGGTTATTGGAAAGTTGTGCGAGGCTGACTTGAAAGGGATCAGGGGGACGAAGTGCATGGCTCAGATGCACACCCGGGACGACCATTGTTGCCCTACCTGAACGACCAGCGATGCCCACCCAGGACGACAAGTGTTGCCCACCCAGGTCGACCTGCAGAGTTCCTCCACATTTCAGTCCGATAGGGCTTATTCCTGAGCTGTACAACGCACTCCTTCAGCTTGGTTTCCGATGGAGTCATTACGGCGATGGATAATTTT